>JAOANK020795221.1:0-10725 GCA_026257165.2 Telfairia occidentalis | reverse complement strand
GGAAAATCACCAAAATCCATGATGCCAACTTTTCCACTTTTCTTTTCTTTTTCCCTTTTAATTTTGATTTTAATTTCACAAAATAAAATCAATTTTAATTAAATTAAAGACATTTTATAATTTAATTAATAATTATTTTAATATCTAATATTAAAATAATATTATTTTGCCAGAGAGCCCGATTTTCGAAAAAACTGTTTTTTCGAATACGGTTCCCTATTCATATGTACAACATTTAAATCTCATTTAAATGTCATTTCTGGCTCCCTCCGATCGTTTAATTCATAACCAAATGTCGATTGATTAAATATATCGCATCTATTTAATATTCTCCCGAAACCGAATTCGAATGCTTCGAATTCATTCACCACACTGTTCCAAGGTGTTATTCGATGTGCGCTAGCTGAGGGACCTAATGGACCTATAGATCACGAGCTCCAACAAAACGAGATTAACCCGCCAAACTCTTTGACGTAGTTAATCAACATTCGTTAACTAATGGGTCACTCCACTGAAGCCGTAGCTGCACTCTCCTCAATATAAATATATTGTGTCCATTTGATATAAGCATGAACGATAAGTTAATCCTTCACAGGTCGTCCGTAACCTCAGCTGAGTCAAACATCATCATACCCTTGAGTTACCTCCTGTTCCTTAAGTACCACTGATCCCTCTAATGAACAACTTGGTTTGAGGTCTAACCACCAAATCGAATTCCCTCTCTAGCTGGTGAGAGGGTGGGGCCCCTTGTTCAAGACCCGAAATCAGCCCTCAAGGGAACAACCTCTCTACTATCCCTAAAGTCAGGTAGAAGTGAATTCCGTCTTGCAGGACTATGTCCCTAGTTATCTACTCGATCTTACCCCTGAAATGGGAGGCATATTGAGCAGACACTGTTGAGCCTCTCTAACCCAAGCAGATCAAAGGATAATCCCGAATAAATAGGAATTCATAGTTAGCTCAGGATTGAGATCAAATTACCTAGGTCATCAGGTTGAAATGAGTTAGCATTTTCAGTGATCGGCGTTATACTGAAACAATGACTATTTCGTAGTCCAGTCTTATGCAAACTCATTGCATAGAACGCCCCCACTCGGATGTCTCCACTAGAATTATTTAGAATCACCTCTTTTGTATCATATACAAAGTGGGTCGCGTTCCATAGTGTCCCCAAGAAAAGGTACCTAGCCTAATCCATATACTATGGACTATTTTGGCTATTTACTTAAACATGATCCGCTTTTATGTCTTCACATAAAGTCTAAGTATTCATGTGATAGCCACGGGTTCCTAGTTTATTGGATTTATAGAGTTATATAAGATTCAATAACAACTTTACTGAACAACTTCAATAACAAAGTTATTAAAAATAGAATATGTTTACAAGCCATTCGAGTTTTAGGACATACACACCCAACACTCATTCTATTACCAACACACCTAGAAAGGCATTACGAACTACCCACCAATTATCACCCTTATAGAACTTATTATGATCCCATCCTCTCTCGAGCCCAGGGCAAACCCGTTTGTCATCATGGTTCACAATCGACCCACTAGAGATAATAACATCTTCTTCTCTAAAATAGACCTCCGCTCATCACGTTGGCCCACTACAATCATGCATTTGAGATCTTATCTAAGCATCACTCTCTCGAGCTAAAACTTAAATCATGCAACAATTTAATCTTTGATCATGAGATTAAAAGCATTAACCAAACAAAAGTAGAATAATCGTAAGGTTAAGAAAAAGTCCATGAATTAATAGAGCATAAATAGAGTCACAATGCGTTACAATGGGTCAAGGCGGAACCCGCCACTCAAATTAACAATAAAAATAGAAATTCCTAAAGAAATTACAAAAAGAAAAAAAGTTTAGAAAAAGGGAAGAAAACTCCTAAAGATGCGTGCCACACTCATTCCCGACGTGAGACCCACAATCATGAGCCTATAATCGCTCCAGGGAGTCCATGGGAAGCTTCTACAGCCTCTGGAAAACCAAGCTCCCTAGTGCAAAATCGTCTCCCCAAATGGCCTCCTCTATTCGGATTAAGACATGAACTTAAAAATAGCTCTCTACTCTAAGTGTCGAGATGCTATAATACAACGTCTCGACACTGCCTCATATCCTCCAAAATTGTGCGGCACACGTATAACTTATGGCATCAAAATACGATAGCGTCGAGGTGCTGATTCGTGGGCTACAGCAAAAAGGCATACACACGGACACTAATAGCGTCGAGGGCTGCATCGAGCTGCGTTGACACGATGATGGTGCTGCGCATGTGGGTTGGCTGGGGCGTGCGGATGCGCAGACACATGTGGGGCGACGCTACTGTGTGATGAGGCGCACACGCATGCGATGGTTGTGCGATGTTCTTCATTGTTCTTCGATGTAGAGACGCCATTGAGCAGTGTCGAGATGCTGTTCATCCCAACTCTAGATTTCCACAAGATTTGAGCGTCTCAACGCCCTGGCATGGTGTCTCGACACTACTACCTCGAGTCCTTTGTATCTTACCCTCATTTCTTCTTTCCTTAGCAAAAATTTGTCCTCTGAAGCTCAGTTTTTGACCCGAAGAATCGCAAAATCATATTTTCTTCTAATTAAGCTTGGTAACTACAAATTAACACAAAAACTTGGTAGGGCAAAAAAATTATCGAACAAAGCTAGTGACAATCAAGCCTAAGGATAACACATTTTAGTGTGTTATCAATAGTATATAGGCCAAAGTAGCTTATCACCTCTCTGTCCTAAAATGCCACCTAATGCAAAATCACTTGCACCACACATCATTTCAAATGGCCGATTCGTATAAGGCACAACAATTATAGGATCATATATCAATTTTTCCTTCAAAGTATGGAAAGTATTTAAACGTGCATCATCAAATAAGAATCCAAATTTTTTTTCCATCAAATAACAAAGGGGTTTCGTGATTTGTGAAAAATCCTTTATATAACGTCGATAAAACCTCGCATGCCCAAAAAAACTCCAAAATCCCTTCATGTTCCTAGGAGGTCGTAACTGCTCGATCACAGAAATTTTTGCTCGATCAACTTCAAAACCTATCGTTGAAACCTTGTGGCCTAGGATAATACCTTCATTGACCATAAACTGGCATTTCTCCCAATTTAAGATAAGGTTCCTGCCCTTTCATCACTCCAAAACACAAGAGAGGTTAGCTAAACAAATTTCAAAAGTAGACCGAAATACCGAGAAGTCGTCCATGGAAATCTCCATGATGTCCTCGATGAAGTCATGAAATATCATCATCATGAACTGCTGAAAAGTCACAGGTGCATTAGACAATCCTAAGGGCATTCTTCTGAAGGCATATGTCCTATAGGGACACGTAAATGTATTCTTCTCCTTGTCCTCTAGAGTGATAACAATATGATTATAACCTGAAAAACCATTAATAGAGATATCTAGCAAGTCTATCAAGCATTTGAATGATAAAAGGAAGTGAAAAATGATCTTTCTTAGTAGCCTTATTCAACTTTCTATAATCAATACAAACAAGCCACCATGTCACAATTCTAGTGGGGATACATTCATCAAGCTCATTTTCAAGTACAGTCATCCCCCTTTTCTTAGGCACTACTTGAATAGGACTTACGCATGCACTGTAAGAAGTAAGATAGATAATCCCTACATTTAACAACTTAAACACCTCTGCCATAACTACATCTTTCATGATAGGGTTTAACCTCCTCTGATGCTCAATAGATGGCCTATATAAATCCTCCATAAGAATCTTATGCATGACTATGGACAGACTTATACCCTTATGATCACTAATCGACCATCCTATAGCAGATTTATGAGCATGCAAGACCTCCAACAATCTATCGTCCTCTACCTTGGTCAAGTCATTAGATATAATTACAGGAAAAGTAGAAGATCCACGTAAATATGTATATCCATGATGGTCAGGGAATAACCTCATTTCAACAGCAGAAGATTTCTCAAATTCACAAGCATGGATATGTTCTACATGTAAATGCTCATGCTCATCCTCAATAGGGACAACAGATAATTCCTCAAAATATCCATGCACATCATCAATATCCAACATGCCCACATCATCACAATCAATATTCAACATGCTTTTCTCATCCATCTCAACAGAAGACAACATAACAGATCTTAGTTCAACAACAACAGAATCCACAACATTTATCCCATTACAAGTACGTAACTCATTTGGGTATTGCATTGATCGATAGATAATAAAGATTACCTCTTTCTCGACCACCCTTCGGGTGATCTACCTTGTTGAACGTCAATGAGAGACCTTCTCGTGGCTAGAAAAGGTTGTCCAAGAATGATGGCACCTTAGTGTCTTCCTCCATGTCCAACACAATGAAATCTACAAGGAAAATAAACTTGTCACTTTAACCAACACATCTTCTATAATACCTTTAGGGAAGGTGAGAGAACGATATGCAAGATTGATAGCACTCTAAAAAGTGCTATCTTAGTGCCTGAATTATAGAGATTTTGTGTGATTTCATACGTACTTTGATGCATTTGTTGATGAAATTGTAGGAACCGAGTGTTAAGAGGTGAAAATAAAGATTCAGGTTGATTCGGGTTGGAAATTGGGCCAAAGTTGAGCAAAACAAACCAACAAACGAAGATAGAAGGCTTAAATTTGTGTCGACCCGAGGCGTAGCATTGAGATGCCATCACTGTGCGTCTCAATGCCCAAATTTTGCCAAAAACATGCTCTATAAGTGATCAGCATTGAGACGCTGTGCAAGGGCGTCTCGACAGTGTTATGTGCGTGCCTTGCGCTCGCTTCTTCTCAACGCCGCCTTCGACGCCATGCCAGGCACGCTTGCACACATGTGCAACGTCGAGATGGTGTCTTATAGTGTCTCGACACTGCTTTGTTTTTACCGTGTGCCCGCAACGTGCGTTTTGGGTAAGCTATTCAAACCACCATTGAGATGCTGTCTTATAGTGTCTCAACACTGGCGACATTACAATATATATACAACATTTTGCGATTAGGGCGAGGGAGTGCGATTTTGGGTGCAAAATTCAAGGATGGAAATCAATAAGGACCACTATTCTGGAAGGTCAGGGAGGTCTCGGGGTGCTCGAGATTGGATTTTATCACCTTGAGAAGCATGCCCATGGTGGAAACGACGTGAAGTTCACCCTGGAGTTTTCTCTTCTCTTCCATTTTCAGTTTCTTGACTGTTGTGTTGGATTTTTTTGTATTGATTTCATAATTTATAGCAACTGATTTATTTGAGTTTTAGGGTGTTGGGATTTTAAAGACCCGTTACATATGTTGATTCGTTATTGAATGCATTATTTTTTCTGCTTGCCTTTCAAATTCCAGCTTTAATGACTTTGCAATTAAGTGGTCATTAATTGCTGAGTGCTAGCATTTATCATCTTGCTTGAGAAAGAGGGTGACAAATTAGGCCTTGGATTGTGAACACGAGTTCTTGTATGCACGAGAGTAATAAGGGAACTCGTAAGGCCGTTGATGAATATTTAATTTTCCCATTGTTAGTCTAATTGCAAGAAATTGAATTAGGCTAGTTAATTGAGGGTGGTTGAGCTCGAGAGAGGAAACCAGAACTAATGAAATTCTAGACTTAGGAAAAAAAGTAAAGAAAATGCACTCCAATAATTAATTGACTATTTGATTGGGTGGATAAAAACACCAACACCCTAGAATTATCTTTCCCTTGATTTTTATTCATCCATTAGCAAGCATTCTTCATTGTTTTCTAAATCTTACCATTGGATGACCTTGAGATCCCTAGATTAAATCAAAAGGATTAATCAACAAGTAAGAAAATTAAATATCACGATTCCTTGTGGACGATACTTGGTCTTTTAGGCGTTTTACTACGATTGACCCATACACTTGTGGTGGCACTTTGTTGGGCCTGATCAAAGTTGTAAAGACATGGTGGTCAGCTTTATCGCACCCAAGTTTAATTTTCTAAACAAAGACAAAGGTATAAGTTTAATCGATGCACCTAAATCGCATAATGCATGTGCAATAGAAATGTTACCAATAGTACAAGGGATAGTAAAACTCCCTGGGTCCTTGAGTTTCTCGGGTAACTTCTTCTGGATGATTGCACTGCACTCCTCTAACAAACTAACCTTCTCAAACTACCCAAAATTTTTCTTCTTGTATAGCACATCCTTCATGAATTTGACGTAGTTTGACATTTGTTCCAACGCATCTGTAAAAGGGATAGTAATATGCAATTTCTTAAAAATACCATGACCTTTGTATAATGGGCATTATCCTTCTTTTTCTAAAATTGATGAGGGTAGGGAATATTATCAGGAATAATAGAAATATGGTTAGAACACTTCCCTTAAGTGGAGGGCATTCCTTCAGATTTCTCCTCAGCTTTCTTTTTTACACCTTCTTTCGGTTCCTTCTTCTTCTCCCCATTTTCATTCTCATCCTTCTCTTTAGCTAAGGCAGCCTCAACTCTTTGTTTGGGCTCGACCAATGACGTACCACTATGCAATGTGATAGCCTTACAGTACTCCTTAGGATTCATGTCCATATCACTTGGAAACTTACCCTTCTACATCGTGTTCAGTGTGGTAGGAGTCTGGCCTACTTGTACGTCCAAATTCTTTAAGGCCTTTTCTTGACTCTCTACCTTGTTCTTCAGGGCAAACGTTCTATTTCGTGACTCCGCTATAAATGCTTCCAACATCTCCTTAAGAGAGAGATCATCAGACTATTGCTGGGAAGATGAAGTTGCAAATCTTAGAGGTCCCTGCAAACATTTTTCGTGTTAGCATACGAAAAATTATCCTGGTTGCGCAAACCTGGTTGATTGTTGAGAGTGAAACTGATTTTGCATAGGGGCTTGCTGCTGATATCCAAAATTTATATTCACATAATGGGCTTGTTCCATTTCTTGCCCATGGTTCATCTGATAAGCATTACATGGTGCCAAAGAAGCAATGAACTATGTATTACTGTTTGAGTGTGTGTAGGCAATGTGCAAGTATACACAGTCAGCAGCAAGTGATAACTATTTTTATATCGTATTGTTAACTCTCTGAAAGTGAGTTATTTTACCTCTAATATTGAATATTTAACTATGGTTAGAGCATTATAAAATGAGAATAACATGTTAATGCACTGAGATTTATATGTTTGCATACTTTATGTTAGTGTGTCATATTGATTTTAGTGCTATATGTATACATGGCAGAATTAGAAGTGATAAGTAGAGCAAGCAACAAGTTCGAGTAAAAGAGAGATATACTGCACGACATGGTAGCATTTGGCATATAGAATGCTGCACATATCGGCAGGGAGAATATTCCCCAGATTCTAGCAGTGTACGAACACATTTTTGATGGGACACATGTGACGTCCTAGAGAGGCACGATTTGTAATATTCGTACATGAGTGAACCTAGGAGGGCATAATGGACATTTCTCTGCTTTATGCTATTTTTTGGCAAAGGGGCTCAGAAGTTAGGGGGGCTAAAGTGAAGGAAAGAGGACAGAAAAATTCTCTCAAAAGAAGGAAGGAATTTCGCATGAGCTTTTGTTGTCGACTGTGCCTATTTTTAGTTCCTTTTACTCTAGCTATTGTTTTCATTCTAGTATTGTTAACATTCCCGTGTAACTATATTTATGTTTTCTTGGCTATGGCATTAATGGAAGAAATGCTTTTTGAGTTTATTAGTATGAGTTGTAGCGAACTTCTTCGTGGGTAGTTAATGATGGGTAAGTTTAACCAAGACTATGTTGTAGTTGTTTCTGAAAGAGTGACAAATGTTTCACTCTTGTTCTTTTCTTCGTGAATCGTTGTAGTCGTGAACTTCCCAGTTGGCCACCTTTTAGTTCTAGCTAGCTAGTATTTTTGCTGACAGGCAAGATAGTAGTTTAAAATGGATGAAAAGATACAGTAGAGATGAGAAAACCTCACCTCACAGACTCATTAGTTATAATGAAGAAGCTGCAAAACAAGAGGGTAACATGCTAATAACGTTGAATATGAATTTAGACATAAATAGGATTCAAATTTTAGTATATTATGCTCGACAGAGTGAATATATGGATTAAGCATGTTTACAGAGTGAGCTATCTCATTCTTAGAAAAGGTTGCAGCATGGTGTGGCTTAGTGAAGCTGAAGATCATTAACTACCCCTTTTATCAACTATTTATTACACTTAGCTATTTGCATTAAAATCAGTTGAAATATTTGTCTTCTCCCCCTTTCTTATGCATCAACACACCATTCATGCTGGGTTATTAATTGTTAAGATTTGGAAAACTGAGAATCATTGTTACAAATAGTCTCTGTGGATCGATATCCTTGAATACTCTAGTATTACTTGTACGATTTCTTATACTTGAGCATTCTTTGTCTTCATTTCATTGTTATTCTACATTCCTAAAGCATATTTATCGCATTCTTGTGAAGACAACAAGTTCTTGGCACCATTTTCGGGGATTCATTTTATCTTTGTATCTCATTTGCTTGAAACTTCTTTTTAAGTTAATTGTATCTGTGTGTTGAAATCCCTCTATCTTTCAATAGTTTGATCGACATTCTATCTTGTCGCAAGAGATTTACTACATTAACGAAGGAGCAGAATTTACATTTGATCCAAAGATAGAGAGTACCTTACATTAACGTCGTTGAGCAGTTAGGCAAGCATAAGGTCTTGTTGCAGTACAACAATTCATGGATAACCTGGATGCACGATTTCTAGACCCACTGTTGAACATGTCGAGGAACCCTGGATTAGCTTAGCAATTAAATTAGCATAATATAATGTTGCTTGCAAATGATAGGGATAAAGCTACCGGTACATTACCCAATAACACTGAAGCACAAAGAACAATGGCAAAGGACAATGCAAAGCCGTTACAATAAGAAGTGGAAAAGAATTATAACAAAAGGAGGATGATGTTTAGAGAAAATGAAAAGAGGCCGCGCAACAAAAAATATCTGATTTGACCTGAAAGGAGAAGCAGACAGAAAAGTCAGAAGTTGCAGAAGAAAGAAGCGCCGACATTGAGCCAACATGGAAGGAGTCAAAAGTAACAACACTACCTAAGATTCTAGCCCCACCACCATTCGCTCATAGATTACGAAAGAAGAATGATGAAATACAGCTCAGGGGATTCTTAGATGTGTTCAAATAATTGAACAAAAATATTCTGTTAGTAGAGGCCTTGGAATAGATGCCTAGCTATGTTAAATATCTAAAGGACATATTAACGAAGAAAAGGAGATTAGAAGAATTCAAAACAGTGGCCTTAACAGACGAATGTAGCGCCATCTTGTCGTGCAAAATCCCAAAGAAGATGAAAGACCCTAGAAGTTTCACTATCCCTTGTTTCATTGGAGGTTAGTATGCTGGCAAAGCGTTGTCTGATCTAGGACGAGCATCAATTTGATGCCCCTTTCTATTTTTAAGCAGTTGGGAATAGGTGAAGGAAGACCTACGTGATAGCACACGAAAATGAGCTATCCTTCGGCTTGTTTTTAGCTAGTTTTGTTCAATAATTTCGGTGCTTTAACGAGTTTTTGTGTTAATTTGTACGTAACGAGCATAAATTTATGAAATTATGATTTTGGAGATGTTTGGGTCAAAAAACGGGCTTAATATGATAAATTTTGACTAAGGAAAGAAGAAGGAGGCCAAAATACATGAAGACCCAAGGAGGTAGTATCGAGATAAAATGCCGAGGCATTGAGACGCTAGAAATTGCTTGAAATTTGTAGTTGTAATCATCAGCATCGAGACGATGATGAAAATCATGAAGATAGTACAAGTGTGTGCACGCTCAACGTCGCACACCGACGAACATGCGGGCTCCTCAACAGCCGCACGCTAACACCAAGTGTCTCAACCCCGCACGATGTCGTGCTCGACACCCAACACCCACAAATGCGCGCCCATGAGCGCGTGCCAACCGTGCTGCCCAACCATCTACTTGTCTGCACCTACAGCATCTCGACGCCATTAGTGATGGAACGCTCACATGGCCTCGCGCGCCTCAAGCCTTTCCTGACCACGAGGTAGCGTCGCAACGATGCTTCAAGCATCTCGATGCTATTTCTACCATCAAGACCTACACCGAGTGTTTGACTGGTCTCCAACAGATGCCAGAAACTTGATCGCCACCTAGTGCGATGCATCGCAATCTACAGGTCAGTTTTAGTGTAGTGAAATTGAGTGTACGAGTGTCGTCGTCATGATTGGGTTTCTAGTTTGATTAATTACTACGAATAGTCACACCTCAATTTTTATAGGGAATCCATTATTAAAAGGAAATCTAAGTTACACTGCTTCTGCTCCTAGATAGATGGAGGACACATAAAGAGAGTGTGCCTAGACTCTAATTGCTATGCTTTGTGACACCAAACTTTACTATTAACGGACTTCCCTATCGCCATGCAACTATAAGCTGGGTTTAACTAATGGTCGGTTTCCTCTCTCGAGCTCAGCTAGTCTTTTACTAAATAAGTAGACTCAACCTCTCGGTCTATTAGCCTCACACCTAGCAAGGCATTACAAACTACCCACCAGTTATTACCTCTTAGAAGACCCATTTGAAGGATACATAAACATGCATACGCAGCGGAAGGAGGATCTATACACTCTAATTAACTCAAATTAAATATGGAAAATCATGCTTATAGAAGAGAAAAAACAGTGAACTAGATTACTAACCTCTTGTAGTTCGA
>JAOANK020795004.1:0-10726 GCA_026257165.2 Telfairia occidentalis | reverse complement strand
TTGCATAAGAATAAAATAAAACATAATAAAATCCTATAGAATAATATCCCTTAACATTTAGGAATAATATTCACCTAATTGCCTAAACAAGAAATTCTTTCCTAATTTACTTAAGCAAATTTTCGAAAATAAAATAAAGCAATTAAAAGTCTTCCTATTTTGAAAATAACATGGCTTATTTAATTTTAGAATAACATCTAAGCCAAATTATTCCCAAAATTACAAAGGCGAATAATATAATGTAAACTTTCCAAATTTGTGTGTAGAAGGTATGGTCGGCAGGCTGGGCGACAGAGGCAGCAGACGCGTGCGCGATGAAGAGCCAAGGAGGTTTGTGGGCGCGTGGGTTGGGAGGGCGTGCGCGCAGGCATGGGCAGTTAGCTCTGTTGGTAGGCGTCCGCAGGCGTAGGCGGCTGGCATGGGCGTGCTGCAAGTGCCCGAGCAGTAAGGGCAAGCGGATGGTAGGTGCGCGCTGGCATGTGGCGCGCACGTAGGCGGCAGGTGAGTGCTTGGGCAATTGGCAGGGGCGCTCGGACAGGTTGCTGTGAGGTTCTCGTAGGCAGAGAAGTAGGCCAATGTGAAGTTAGCTGGGCATGTGCGTGCAGGTTGGGGCGGCAGCATCAGCATGGGCGGTGGCCAAGGGGCGCGTGCTGGGCGTGGCGCATAAGGGTGCACGCCGCTTGCGTGTGATGTGCAGGCGCCAATGCTGGGCGTGCGGTGTCATGGCGCTAGTTCGTGGCGTCAAGGTGCTGGCTTCCAACTCCAAAATTGAAAATTGCATGAGCAATTTTGTTGTTCTTCTCCCTCGTGGTGTGCCTTCGATCAATCTTTCTTCCCTCTTAAAGACTTGATGAGTTTCAAGGACATGATGGCATATTAGGATCGTATCACTTTCCTAGAAAAATCATCAATAATGGATAAAAAAATATCTAGCTCCATCATTGGAAGAAATACAAGAAGAACCCTACAAATCGTAGTGCATGTATTCTAAATTTCTTTTAGAACTATGAATTTTCTTATTAAACCTAACCCTCTTGGCTTTCCAATAAATACAATGGTTACATAAGTCTAAGTCCACATTCTTAACATATTTTATTAAACTTTGTTTAACTAATTCTTGTAGACCTAGTTCACTCATGTGACCTAATATTTTATGGCAAAAAATTACAGAAGAATTATCAGTTTCTTTTCCTAAGGCATTAGACCCTACCATTGTTGAACCTTCTATAGAATACAACCCATTAGAAGGCCTTCATTGTTAATCAAATTCGGATGTATGAGCCTAATCTAGAGCACACCTCATTCGTAATGGACCAAGGCCTTTATTGTTACAAAGTCACATTTAATAAGGTAATCCTAACTCTTAGCCCAAAGATCCAAGCTTTTGTTGAAGCAAGAACCCTTGAATAAAAGAAATTAACACCTCCTTATGCAAAACTCATATCAACTAAGAGACAAGGCTAGAATTAGATTACCTCTTACGATCAAAGATCTATAAGCAAGATTTGAAAATCTTGTTCTAAATTGAGTCACTTCGCAACCAAACTTGATCAAGGCTTGATTAAATGGCTCGGTTGCAATCTACCACAAGAATTGTAAGAAAAATATAGAAATGGCAAAGCATATTTCTAAGGTAAAGTCTCAAACTTGAGAACTCAATTTTCATTCATCATAATCTTCTTTTACAAGCCTAATTTCATTGCTATCTATAACCATCACACACAAGAAACCCCCAACTCTATAAATGCCCAAAAATCAACTACAAAAAGTAATGGCTATGATTGGCAAGTTTTGTAACTCCTATCCTTGATTATCTAAGCTTTAAAACTAACATTTAAAAACTGAAAGTATCACTCAAGAATTTATGAAACTTAAATAATGAATAAAGTCTTCGAAGTGCTAGCTAACTTCATGCTTGCAAATGTTGACCTCCAAAGCTACAAATGGTCATTCTCGTGGTAGTTTGTAATACATGAAATGCATGTTGAACTGAGCTACCCAATTTTATAGATGAAGAATGAACGCTTGCTGAATCTTTTTGGACTTGGATCATGTAATAAGTCTGGTTGAAACTAGTGGAACACAATGATCCCTATAATCTTTCCCCTCTTCGAAGTGATTCGTCCTTGAATCAGGAAAGTTATCACCTTGCAAGGCAACTTTGTAGTCATCATCTTGAATTCGTAAAAGAAGTTTAAAAGGATCAACTCTTCTAGAATCAAATGTGTAATTTCTTTGTAGAGTACTCAGCCCCTTTCACCATTGAGTCAAACTTTGAAATTTGATCGATCACTGTATCTTTAATGAACCATAAATACCACAAGAAAAATAATACAAAAGAAAGTTAGTTGGCAAACAAACCTCACTCTCATGATTTTTCTCACTTAAATACCTTTTTTCACATCCACACTTTTCTTTGTCATTTGTCTCTATTGTTTCACTTTTCTTTATTTTCTTTGTCGCTACAAATTTTGTCTTCTCCTCTTTCTCAACACATACTTCAAATATGTTCTCATCCACATCAACAACCTCATCAATAGAATCATCTTTTTTGGGCTTGTGGATGATCTCCCTCATCTTGAATTGGTTGGTCAACTCGAGGCATCGAACAATCTTTCGTATTTTTAATAGTTTGTGTGGCTCGACTCTTTATGGCTTGGTCTTACAAGTTCATCTCTTAATAATTTCAGACATATAATGAATGGATTGGCATATCGCGACAAAATTAACTCGAAAATCCATCCAAAAATTTGCATCACCATTGTAGGTCTCATGACGATCTCTATTTTGATGAAACATGTTCTTTAAAGAAAGTAAAATGAAAAGTAATGGATCTCACAAACACTCAACTCACTCATTTTACACTCTAAAACACTCGTGTTTGTCAAGGTAGGCTATTTGGAAAAGTGGCTAAATTATGATTTAGGGTAGGCTCATATGTCGATCAAGCAAATCTTGTAATAGTGAGCTATTCAAGTTAGCCAAGATAAGATAATTATGACATAACAACAAAATAGAACAAAGAAAACAAAGAAAGGAACAAACAAGTAAGGGAAGACCTAAAGTTAGTTTTTGGGTAAAACTGTACACTGAAAAAAAAAATTTGCAAAAACAAAGCCTTTCCGTTATCATTTTGACTAAATGTCCTTCTTAACTTTTAAAGATAAGAGTCTGATCAAACTTTTTTTTTTTCAGGACAAAGAAATGAATTCGATCATTATCATAGAATTCTAATAGCCAACATAAGCATTAAATGCTGCAGTTATGAATTTTTACAGTTTGAGCAAAATTGGAATGACAACAAAATTATACTTGAAACAAACATGCAATTGGCCTAATACTTGAGGGAAAATAATGTTAACTGATATAATATCACTATTAACTTAGATTGGTTCGAATTTCAAAGATCGAACAACAAGCTTTCATGAATTTTCAAGAACTCAACATGAATAATTTCTAAATGTTGTTTTTATACTTCTTCTTCTTTTTGACTTTCAAGATCTAATCATGATCTTTAAGTTAGAAACGAGATCAGAACTTAAAGATGAAGAACAATGGATGAAATAGCAACAACAAAATGAATGGATAGAATTGAAAAAGTTGAAAGAGCAAATGCCAAAATGAAAGATAAAATCAATTCTAGAGTAGGCCACAAAGATACAACCTATGCTCTGATACCAATTGATAAATCAATCCTAACTCTATGCCCAAAGATCCAAGCTTTTTTTGAAGCAAGAACTCTTGAATGAAAGAAATTAACACCTCCTTATGCAAAACTTATATCAACCAGGAGAAAAGACTAAAATTAGATTATCTCTTAAGATCAAATATCTACAAGCAAAATTTGGAAAGCTTGTTCTAAATTGAGTCACTCCACAACTAAACTTGATTACGGCTTGATTGAATGGCTCTCTTGCAATCTGCAACAAGAATTGCAGGAAAAGCTTAGAAATTGAAAAGAAGATTTCTAAGATAAAGTGTCCAACTTGAAAACTCATTTTTCATTCATCATAATCTTCTTTTACAAGCCCAATTTCGTGGCTATCTATAGCCATCACACAAAAGAAATCTCTAACCCTTTAAATGCCCAAAAATCAGCTACAAAAAGTCATGGCCATGATTGTCAAGTTTGGTAACTCATTTCCTTGATTATCTAAGATTCAAAACTAACATTTAAAAGCTGAAACTATCACTCAAGAATTTATGAAGCTAAACTAATGAATAAAGCCTTCAAAGTGCTTGCCAACTTCATGCTTGCAAATATTGACCTCAACAGCTCCAAATGGTCCTTCTCATGGATTAGCTTGTAGTACATGAAATGTAGGTTGAACTGAGCTATCCAATTTTGTAGATGAAGAATGAACGCTTGATAAATCTTCTTGGTCTTGGATTATATAATAGGTCTGGTTGAAAGTAGTGACAAACAGGATCCTTATCATGTTCGGTATGAAGAACGTTGGCTTGACCTACTAGCACATGGTGACCATAATGTTTGCAGAGCAGATCAATCAAAACATGGAGGTGTTTATTGACAATAGGCTAGTAAAAAACAATACATCAAACTAGCATTTGGTGAACCTGGCAGAGGCCTTCGATGTCTTGAGGACATACCAAATAAGTTCAACTTGAGCAAGTGTGCTTTTAGGTATGGTCGAGTAAATTCTTGGGCTTTCTCGTACATCGGTCGACATAACCCAAGCAATATTCGAGTAATATTAGATTTGGATGCCCTGGATAACCTCAAGTAGTTGCAATACCTCAATGGTTGGAGAGTCGCGTTGAATAGATTTATCTCTTGAGCGACTGACAAGTGCCTACCCTTCCTTAAATTATTGCAGAAGAGGGGCAATTTGAATGGACGTTAGAATGCGAGGCGGTCTTCACTAGTTTAAAAGAGTATCTCACCTCGGCACCTCTCTTGATTAAGTTGATGTTGAGGGTTGTCGTACTACTCATCTCGCGGTGTACGAAATCGCTGTCAACTAAGCCTTGCTGAAGGAAGAGAGAGGAAGATAATCTCCGATCTATTATACCAACAAGGCGATGACGATGGGATGAAACCTGAAATTTGAGTTTAGAAAAACTTGCTCTTACCCTAGCCACCTCAGCTCGAAGGCTTTGTCCATATTTTAAGAAGTGTCATCTGACGGTGCTGATGAGCTTCCCAATAAAACAAATGTTTGACAAGCTCCAAGTTTCAGGGAGGCTAATGAAGTAGGCGATAAAGCTCAATGAATACAATGTTAGGTTCGAGCAGAGGAACACAATCGAAGGCCAAGTGCTAGCCAACTTGGTAGCCAAACTCATGCCTGCTGTCATAGATTAGTCCGAGAGGCAATGAACATTATCCATTGATGGCGCATCCAACAAGAAAGGCAGCAACGAGCTTCCTCCTGATTGCCTCAGACAACATACAGTTTGAATAAGAGTTGTGATTCACCTTCCACACCTCCAATAACAAGGTCAAGTACGAAGCACTCCTTGCAGGGTTACAACTTGCTCTGGCATTAAGAGTAGCTTGGTTGTCCATCCTTAGCAACTAGCAGTTGATCATTAACTAAACCACCTTAAAGTACTGAGCCAAAGATGAAAGGATGGTCGAATACTTGGCCTGAGCACATGAACTTCTTACCATGTTTAAGGAGTTTGTCATTAGCAGCTCCCCCGCTCTTACACTTCAAATGCAGACGTTGGCCCTACTCAGCTTACTTTTGCTTATGAGACAGAACTGCCGCGGATGGTGCCAGTGGAAGTCCTCCTCAAACCAACCATGGATGAGTCAAATATTACAGATATCTAGGTACTCACTCCCTACTAAATGGATTCCATCTGCGATTACTTAGAAGGATAAATCTCATTGGAACGAAGTGAAGCAAGAAAATTGGAGAGGAAAGCAACCCATTACCTCCCCTGAAACCAAGTCCTTTACAAGCAAGGATATTCATTTCTGTTGCTGCAGTGCTTAGACGTATCAAGGCTAATTACGTCCTTCATGGAGTTAATGAGGGGAGATGCGAAAACCACTAAGGGACTCGATCTCTAATAGCTAAGATAATCAGGTAAGGGTTCTATTGGCCGACCTTGGGGGAGATTTCAAGTCCTTCGTTCCAATATGTGACAGATGCCAGTACCCCGCCTCCCAGCTGAGGCAACCGCCCAAGCCCATTACTGTGATGATAGGTTCTTAGCCTCTCGCCCAATGAGGATTTACCTTATCAGTCCTTTCCCCAACAAGAAAAGATAAACTAAGTTTGTCGTAGAGGCTATTGATTATTTGACGAAGTAGGCTGAGGTCGATCCTTTGGCAATAATTTTAGAGTAATGTGTCACCACTTCGTCTAATGCAATATCATCTACTGCTTCGACATCCTACATGTGTTGTTCATAGATAACTATCGGCAATTCGACGATGCAAAGTTCAAGGCATTTTGTGAAGAGTTGGAATCAAACACCTCACTTCTTCACTAGCCCATCGGAAGCTAACAACCAGGTCAAGATGGTGAACAAGCTCATCAAGATAGGGCTGAAGACCGAGCTGAAAGCTCTGAAAGGCAGATGGGTCGAGGAATTACCTACTATACTACGGTTATATTGAATCTCTGCCAACAGCTCAAAAGATGAAAAGTTTTTCTCACTAGAATTTGACTCTAAGGTTGTCGTCCTAGTAGAGTTAGACCTTTCTATTCCGCAGGTCGCCAAATTTGACAAACAAGCCAACGACAACTCGTTGAGCATCCAGTTAGACCTCCACGATGAACTTTGAGTAAGCTCACAACTCCACAACGATCAATTCAAGCGCCAAGTGACGAAGTACTACAATGCGTGAGTTAAAGTTTGGTGGTTCAAAGTCAAAGATCTAGTCCTTCGTCGGGTGCTGCAATGAATTGGAGTCTTGGAAAACTTTTGGAAAGGACTATATGAGAAAAAGAAAGTCCAACGTACCGACGCTTACATTTAGGTTGACCTGGACGGGAAGGTTCTACCTCATTCTTGGAAACCAAAACATCTCAAGGCCTACTACCCCTTAATGTAATTAGACACCCCTCTAAAATGGAAGTTCGTCCTATCAATTATTCAATGAATAAAGCTCGCTTATTTGAGTCAAACCTCAGTCTTAATCGATGTTCCCTCAAAGGGGTTCCTTTTATATAGCATTATTGTATAAAACCAGCATACGTAAACTCGACAAAAGATAATAATGTTGGAACAGTGTGAATAAAAGAAACGTTGAATGACATAAATGCAATGAAAACACCAACTGAACGACATGAGTAAATGTTAGAACCTAGTGCAACACAATAGTAAAGAATGAATGGTATCACAACAATAACACATTTCAATAAAAACGAGTTTGTACAATCCTAAGTTCATTTATCTACGAAAGGAAACACAATAAAAATAGAAAGTTGGGGCAGCACGAAAGCAATCTTAGGTTATTTTTGTAAGGATGAACGATTCTTCACGCAACGAAATTTTGATTTTAAAAAATTTAGAATCTAGGATCGACATTGAAATTAATTTATAATTATATAGTAAGGAAAAAGTACCTTTGAAGAAACAATTCTTTTCAACTCCTTCACAAAACTTTCTTGGATCTCAACAACTTCTCCTCAACATCTTTCTGGCAACTTCCAAGTAAATTCTTCATAAGATCTTTCTAGCTCTGATTCAAAGAGATTAAGGTTGGTGAGAACCTTCTTGAAAGATTGAGGAAAATTTTCTGAGAAAACTATTGTATTTCCCAAGAGTTGAATGATTTAGGATTACTCCTTATTTATAGGGACTTGCGATAGAATCTAAGCCTATTAAAATTTCATATTTAAATTATTTGAACTCATTCAAGTAATTACTTGAAGTATTTAATAAATCAAATCTGATATTTTAATATTTTATATATTAAAGTATATTTAAATTATCTGAATCTCATTCGAATATATATTTATTATATCAAATCATATATTTTAATATATAAATATACTTAATTATCTGAACTCATTCAAATAATTATTTTAATATATATTTTATGCATTAAAATTACATGTATAAAATTTTCTTTTAATCAATGCATCAAATACATTTATTTGTCCTTTATTATTTAATGCATCAAATACATTAAATTTAAATTTGAACATTTTTAAATTTATTTTTCTTTCAACATAATTAATTCATTAATATTCTCGTTAGCTAGCTAGAAGACCTTATTATAACGACCTGACCCTTACATAACAAGGTCCGGTCGCTACGACATGCATACTTAGACTTTTCTATAGTTTTGGTTAACAATTTTTAAAAGAACACATAAAAACTTCTATTAATCAAGTTGTAAAGACTTTACAAACGTTTCTTTTACAAAACACAAGAATGCATAAAACGTTAGTGTAGTGCAACAAAATACATATATGACCAAAATAGTGAGTTTGATGTTTAACCCCTTGAGTAATGTCTAGTCATGCCACCTACGTTGTGTCCTTACCTACAAAGTTTATAAAATAAGATGAGCATATGATATACCCAATAAGTAGTTGTCACCTATGGTAGTGCCCAAATTCACAGTCACATGCATCGTGTCATGAAAACATATGATTGGGACCCAAAGCATGAACTTATCATAAGATGAGGTAGTTGGTTACTCTTCCAACATGAGTTCCACTGCCCTGATAGGAAGGTGCAGACTTAACCAAAACTAACTCATCTGATGATTAATAGTAGCATGCAGTCAGTAAAGTCAGAGTCGTATTCGATATCAACCGTTAACATAAATGTAAGATAGGACTAGAGGGGTGCAACCATACATACCCTACTAGCCCCTAACATAAGCATAACGTAAGGTTGGGTTTAGAGGGGTGCAACCATACATACTTTCCTAGCCTTAGAAGGGTAGGCTATGCCTAAAAATAACTTCATCTGGACATGATCATGAACATACATAATGCATGGGGTCCCTTATAAAGAAACGTGCTTTTACATGTAATTCAATATAACATAATTAATGCAACATAGCAAGGCAAACTACCATATAAACCACTTAAAAGAAAGAGTGTGACCATCTACTTACCTCGATCGTGATCTCATTTATTCCTAATTATTTCTTATGGTTTGATCTTATGCCAAGAGAGGAGGAGAGGCCTCCTAGTTTTGTGCCCAAAATGAACCCGTTCTCTCCTATTTATAGGGAACTCCAACTTTCAAGATTTTTCTTCTTATAATATTTATTTATTTATTTAAATATCTCTCCAACTTTCTAGATTTTTCTTCCTATAATCTTTGTTTATTTATTTATTTTTCTCTCCAAATTTCTAAATCTTTCTTGTTAAAATCATATATTCTCCAACTTTCTAGATCTTTCTTGTTAAATCATATATTCTCCAACTTTTTAGATCTTTCTTGTTAAAATCATACATTCTCTAACTTTCTAGATCTTTCTTGATAAAATAATACATTCTCCAACTTTCTAGATTTTTCTTATTAAAATCATATATCGTAATTATTATTATTTTATTTCTTAGATATTTCATTGTTTATATATTTATTTAATTGCCTTGTTTGTTAATTCTATTTAATAGCCAATAAGATTTATTGGCCAATTTTAATGTCTTAAATTTAGACTTGGAAAATTAAATCTAATGTAGAACCTTAAAATGAAGTTTTCTATAATATTTACACACAATCTTAGGATGTTACATTTTTCCCCCTTAAGAACTTTCGTCCTCAAAAGCTTCTTGATAAATAGATAAGGATATTTGGCTCTCATTTCGTCCTCTCACTTCTATGTAGCTTCTTCTACTCGTTGATTCCTTCAAAGAACTTTTACTAAATTTATTTTTCGATCACAAAGCGGCTTCTTTTCTCTTACAAAGATGCAAACGGGAGTCTCTTCATACTCAAAGTTGTCGCTTATCTAGAGGGGTTCATAGTTTACTACATGTGATGACTCATGCACATATTTTCAAAGCATAGATACATAAAGGACATTGTGTACAGCAGAGAGGGTTGGTGGTAACGCCAATTGATAAGCTACTTGACCAACTCACTCTAGTATTTCAAAGGGTCAAGTGAAGCGAGGCTTAAGTTTGCCTTTGTGTCAGAAACGCATTATGCCTTTCATTGGTGCTACCTTTAGAAATACGTGATCTCCGACTTTGAATTCTAGCTCCTTTTGGCTACGATCTACATAAATCTTCTATTTGCTTTGAGCCCTTCTCATTCTTTCACGAATTATCTTAATTGCTTCTGTTGTCTGTTGCACCAATTCAGGTCCAAGTAGTGTTCGTTTCCCTACTTCATCCTAGTGTACAGGGAATCTACACTTCTTTCCATATAGGGCTTCAAAAGGAGCCATACCAATTGTAGCCTAATGAGTGTTATTATAAGCAAACTCTATAAGGTGTAGGTGTGAATCCCATGATTCGATGAAATCTAAAGTGCATGCCCTTAACATGTCTCCTAAGATCTGATTAACTCGTTTTGTTTGGCCATCAGTTTGCAGATGGAAAGCTATGATAAAATTTAACTTTGTGCGCATTGCTTTCTACAAAATCTTCTAGAACTTGAAGACAAAACGAGTATCTCAGCCTGAAACAATTGATACTTTGACTCCATGCAACCAGATGATCTCTTTTAAGTACATTTGAACTAGGGCTTCAATAGTATGAAGGATGCATCAACATGCATAAGCAGCGGAATAAAGATCTATACACTCTAATTAGCTCAAATTAAATATGGAAAA
>JAOANK020794785.1:0-10727 GCA_026257165.2 Telfairia occidentalis | reverse complement strand
AAATATAAAGTATATTAGTTGACTGATATACCAAAAGTATATCAGATATACTACTAATATACATGTTGATATACTAATGAGGGTAAAATTGAAAAAATAAAAAACAAAAAATCAAATTTTATATTTTTTTTGCTATATTTGCAAATTTAAAAAAAACACTGCTATATTTACAATTTTTTTTTTTTCAAAAAATTGCTATTCATGCATCTAGCCCATTAACTTAAGGAAAACGTTTATTTGGTAGATTTTTTGTGCAAAAAATAGCACAAAAATCACAAAAACAATCCAACTTTTAAACAAATTAAAACTATATAAAAGTCTAGTAGTTTTTTAATAAACCTTCTTCGATTAAAACCAAAAATAAAACTTTGATAACAAAATTAGGCCAGCCAAAAATCTAAAAATTTTAGGCTAATATATTTCAAATTCTTGTATAAAGAAAGAAATCCGAAAAAAAAAAGCGATATCCCAAAATTTGATCCTAAAACAAAGAATAATTAAACATAAGAAAAATTAATGGAAACAATCGACTACAGCCTTTTGGTAGAGAGAAAAAGATATATCTAAACCCATTCTTTTCTTGAGAGAAACTTTCTATTTGCATTCTAAAGAGTTTATTCTTTAAAAAAAATTAAGGCTTAGAGAGACCCTATAAAGAAACCCTAAAATAAACCTCTTAAAAGATCATTTTAATTAAAAACAAAACATAATAAAAAAAATTATCTCATATTTTATCCAAAAGATAACTTTAAATCAAAAATATGATTTACCAAATAAAATAAATAAAAAATATATTTTTTCGTTTATCTCAATGTAACAACCAGACTTTTCGACAAGACTTGACTAGAATCGTTAGTATCATGCATGCTTTACACACTTAAAAGAATAAAAAAAATTCTCTTAAAAAAAGTAACATATAAATACCAATCTTTTGCTATTGGGATCCCAATTAAAAGAAAACATAAATTCTTTAAATAAACCAGTTAAATAAAAAAATTTAACATGGTAATTCAATGCTCTAGAAAACAAGGAAAACTAGACTTCAGACACTCAAATGCAGAAGCTTATGCTCACTTGCATCACGACACATATAGCAAATTGCACCATCAATCACCCTATGCATTCTTGTCATTACGTGAAAAGTGTTTTAAAAAAAAGGGTTGAGTATTAAAAATACTCAATAAGTAACCCAACTAATGGGTTCAAACATGCATACACATACATTCATTCATCCATCTAAAAAAACATTTGGGACCTAATAATTCTTTTTTCTTTTCCTTTTCCTTTTCTTTTATTAACAATTATTTCATCCCACCATTATTTAAGGTACATGTGTGGGTTTCCGAGAAGACCCAACTACATTTAATGGTAAATGGCGCCCAATCAGCGTAGCTAGATCGCTAGATCCCACCCAACACAGCCCCAATTCTAAGTGAGAGTAATTGCCACAATATATCTTCTTATGAAAACATGTGAAAATGTTCAAGCATACATATCATGCATGAGTTCCCACAAATAACATTCTTTTAATGCAACATATCAACATACATAACAGATCAATTCACAATTCATCATGTATCACAAACAATACAACACATCAATCAATTATTCGGCATAACTCTAAGGCATTCAGAAAATAGAGCCACCTACCCTAGAAGCAAATTCCAAAGCAATTAATGGCCCAATCTACAAGGGTCCTTGGCCAACCTAAATCAACTTTCCGAAAAACCCAATCATTATGATTTTTATAATTTAAAATTAATCTAACAATCTAAAATTCAATTCAAGGCTAGAGTTAAAGAATGATACACGTGTGAAAGAGAAAGAGGAAGAAAACGCTATTGGTCGTCGTTGCCTATTCGCTGCCCCACCCTGTCACCGATGCACACCATGAAGGAGGT
The DNA here is from genome assembly GCA_026257165.2 of Telfairia occidentalis. Taxonomy (NCBI): domain Eukaryota; kingdom Viridiplantae; phylum Streptophyta; class Magnoliopsida; order Cucurbitales; family Cucurbitaceae; genus Telfairia; species Telfairia occidentalis. Next base: position 8,826 of record JAOANK020794785.1, on the reverse strand, counting down.
AGAGTGAGAGAGAGAGGGAAAAAGAAAAGAAAGAAGGCTAGGGTTTTCTCTTCTAGGTATTTTTTCTCTCTCTTCCTTTTCCATTTATAAAGAGGGAATGATTAAATACCATTTTTTTATAATTCTTTTTTAAAAAAGAAAAATACTAATTATGGTTTCCAATTAATAAAAGAAACCCTTAGTAACCCAAAATTTAAAACCCTAAACCTATATCTAAATTGTTTAATTACTTTCAACACTTGATTAATGAACTGCATAAGTATAAACAAAATCATCATAAACTAAATAAACAAATAAATAAAGGAACGGGGTGTTATAGGATGGAGAACCATACAGTGATTCAAAGCTCATTCAGTGGCTCAAAGATATTTACAAGTTGAAGGACTTGATTATAAAGAAACCTTCAGCCCTGTAGTAGAAGCATCCGCAATAAGAATCATCCTAGCCATAACCACTAGCTTGAACTGAAATCTAAGGCAACTAGATGTAAAGAATGTTTTCCTCCATGGAACCCTCAAGAAAACGGTTTACATGGCACAACCACCAAGATTCCAAGTTCTCAAGCGCCCTTACCATGTATGTGAACTTAACAAGTCCATATATGAATTGAAACAAGCCCCATGAACTTTATTTGAAAGGCTATCCACTTACCTACTTCACCTTGGTTTCATGTGTTGTAGATCAGATTCCTCTATGTTTATACTCAAACAAAATTCTTTACTCTTAATTCTGCTTATATATATGGATGCCAAAATTCTGACAAGAAATGACAATAAGTCCATTCAACAGCTCAGTAACAAACTTGGTGATGAGTTTACAGTCAAGGATCTAGAGAAATTCCATTACTTCGTAGGAATAGAAGTGCACACCACCAAAGGACTTTTCCTCACACAAAGAAAATATGTTAAAGATATTGGACTCACTCATCACTCAGTATGTCAAATGTTTATCAATATTGTATTCCATGTTAGAACTAAAGCATAACGAAATAGACTATCATTTTGTTAGAAAAAAAAAAGTGGTTGTGGGCTCACTCATCACTCAGTATGTCACTTCAGCTAACCAACTAACAGACATCTAACAAAACCTCTTGCCAAACTCTCTTATGCAATATAATATCCAAACATGAAGTTCACGCTCTTGGACATACCAATTTGAGGAAGAATGAAAAAGTAGTTAAAGTGGATGACACATCATTAGACACATCCATCGCGACACTCTCCTATGGAAATCAACTACATATTCCCTCATCTTAGCAGGGAAAATACACTTAAGATAAGTTTGTAGGCCTTGGATAATTTTCTTAACTTCCTTATGTAAAGTTGCCTTATATGGCAACATTTATTTGTCTTATAGCCTACTGCTCTTCTAACAACATGATTTCTAGACTTAGACTACCTAGATCGCTACTTGCATGCATGCTTTTACATAAAAAATTTAAAGCAAATTCGAGGTTGAATTTAAATAATGCTCATAAGTATGAAATAACTAAGTTATAAAAGTTTAATTAAATAATGTCAGAATTCTTATTTTAAAAGCAAATTAAGAGCTAAGCATAAACATAAAGTAAAAGCATAATTTGAAACACTATGACACTTAATTCAAAAATTTAAAACCATGAGACAACTAGAGTAGACAGGCAGAAGACTAAAACACATGACCATGGCCTCTATGCAACCTCTCATCGTCAGCTACCCTATAAGCTCTTGTTCTTACGTAAAAAAAAAGGACAGAAAAGGTTGAGTATAAAAATATCCAGTAAGTGACCCCGATCCCTAGGGTCAGACATGCAAACACACACAATCATGCAATGCTCATGTGGAACTTACTCTTTATCTTTCCATAAAAGATAACTAATATCATGTCTTCTCAATATCATAATAATTCTAATGACAATGATCTTGATCTCATCCTTTTGTCTCTCACTCGAAGTACATGTAAGAGTTTTTAGGAAATCCAACTACTACTGATGATAGAGGTACCTAGTCAACATAGTCAAGTTTCTATCCTCACCGACCCCTTATAATGGGAGATGGTTGCCTACCAAATGTAAGTATGACATGTGACATACATACGCTTTATTATGCAAAGGTCTCAAACAACATCATATCATACAATTGAAGCCCAAGGCATCCAACATACAATGCCTCTAGCATCCATAATTCACATACATAAGATATCCATGACATCTAATATCCATATAAACATAGGATGCACATTATGCTCAATAACAAAAATTATGTAACATAAACATAATCACAACATGCATCTCACAACATCAAACAATCATCTAACCTAGCCCGAAGGCTTATCCAAGAGCGAAGCCACTTATCTTATTCCAAAAATAGCAAAGTAATTCTTAGTGGCTCAGTACTTGATCCTTCTAGTAACTTAAGTCAAAATTTCCATAATTGTCAAATTAATCCTCTATAATACTATTTAAATTCTAATTAAAAGTGAAAGCTGGGGTTTTCGAGGGATAACATTGCAGAGGATCTTACTGTGTGCACACAGCAGAATTAAAGTCCATGCGCTGCTGCCGTTTGCCCCGTGTCGCCCATGCATTATCGTAAATGGGCGAATAGGTACCAAATCCGAATACTACTCATCTCCAGGAAGCCAATGCTGCAAAAATCACCCTAATCGGAGCACTCACGCACCACCAGGCATGACAAAAGATTGGTGTGTGTGCTACAAGCGTTACCGCTGCAGGTTGTTTTTGCCGCGCGTGGCAGCTCACCATTGCTCCGATCGTTGTTTCGCTTCTGTCAACTTGTAGATCTAGACTCAATGGTTCTTCTCGGCTCTTTATTTCGCCAAAAGGCCTCTCAAATCGCCCAAAAAAGGGAAAACATGATTAAAAGGGGAAAACTCGGGAAAATCTGAGAACGACAACTCCAATTACCTTACTATTTTGTAGATGGTGTGAGGGGGTTAAGAGAGAGCTGGTCAAGAAAAACCCACATGAATAGAGTGGGAGAAGAGGAAGAAACCGAGAGGAGAGAGAAAAACGTGTTGGCCACAGTTGCCGCTGCTGAACTACTATCGCTACTATCTACTGTTGGTCGTCTATGGTGGGTGGTGCACAAGAGGAAGAATTCTCGTGGAGGGAAAAACTTTTGCGTGAAAAATGAAGAAGGAAAAGAGAGGGAAAAGCTTTTCTTTTTAGGATAGGAAAAGGGACATCACAACTCTCTTTCTCAATTTCTTCTTTTGTATCGTTAGAACATTTTGCATCAAGTTGAGGTGGTCTTCTTAATAAGCCATTTTTCAAAACAAAAAAAAAAAAAATTCTTAATTAGTCATTTATTTGTGTTTATTCAAATAATGACAAAATAATTTAACAAAGATAATTTAGATATTCCTTTAAAATTAAGGATAATACTAATATTAGTTATGTGAACTTTTTTTAATTAATTTATTAAATTGAAAACTAAATTTACTCACATAAATGAATTTCCTATTGAGCATAAAAATTATTATTCTTATCAAACATTAAATTTATTTTTAAACTCATTAAATTTTAAAAATTTATTATTTTTTATATAATTAATTGAAAGAGATAATTGGAAGGGTTTTATAAAATTTTTAACACCAACATGAATGACATAATTCATTAAGAGAGAAATATTACATTAAATGAGAAAGATGCTCGGAAGAGTTTTGAACCCAATAAAGTCGAATTTGAAGAGATAAGATATAATATTTCAAGATTGAGAAAAGTGGAATTTTGAGGGTGGTAAAGAGTATGAAGATAGAGAGATTTAAAAAAATAAATAAATCACATAGATTAGCTACCTTGATCCGATTTCTCTCAACTCCTATTATATATAAGGGCAAATTGCAAAAACCACCCCTAGACTATAGAACTTATTACAATTTCATCACTAAACTTTGAATTGTAAAAATTAAACCTTTAACTATCATAGACTTAAAACTTAACTCCTATCCACCCTCCATAAAATATTTAACTCTTAACTCTCTTTTTTCTTTTTCTACTTCCTTATCTCCTTCTTTCTCTCTACTTTATCTCTCCCCTCTCCTCCTCATTGTTATTACCGACTTTCATGTTGATAAGGTTCTTTACAACATGTTATGGGAAAGAGCAAACCAAAGATTGAAGTTAGACCGCTGGGCTGAGAGGACATGGACCAAGGGCCACTGGGCTTCGGGACCTAAGACCCGCAAGTTGAAACCCTCAGCCCATTGGCCCACTGAGAGTCAACTCGGCCCAATGAACCGAGACGAGGGTACAGGCTAGAGCCAAACGGCGCTCATCCCACTGGGCCGAACCAAACGCCACACCGTCTGCTGGGCCAAGCCGAACAGCGCTCAGCCCACTGGGTTGAGCCGGGCGCTGCTCAGCCCACTGGCCAGAGCCTTACACTGCTCGGCCAACTGGGCCGAGCCGAGCATCCAACCCACTCGGCTATAGAACTAGCCAAGTAGGGAGCCCAGTAGGCACAATGGGCCAAACCGAACAGTTAGTTGAGCTAAGAGAAGGTCCCCGATGCTTGCCGAGCCGAGCCGTGAGCCAGAAAGGGCAGCTAGGCTGAGGAGATCCGAAGGCCCATAACGCTCTATCACCTTAATTAATCTCGTTACCCAACTAGAGGCGCGCTCAATAGTCGCAACGAGATCAGTTACAGAGTAATTATGCAGTTATCAAATTCATTGCCGATCAAGGTGAATCAGATGTTTCAATGTCCATAAGCTTCCTTATAAAATGGAAGAGGTGTTGAGGGTAAAGGTAAGCAATTTCAACTACTACAATTGGGTGTTTCAGTCTTCCATTCGAAAAGGCTATTACTAACTTGAGCGTCGGAGAGAGGGTGGCTTTGCACCACACCGGTGCGCAGCGTGTTCATTTTGTACCATCCCAGTTAATCAAATTCATTGTTGTACGAAATTTTGGTATCAACATTTGGCGCCGTCTGTGGGGACGAGTCAGTGCTTTACCGAAACCAGCACCTAAAAAATTTAGCTGCGCTTCGAACAATATGAGTAGAGAGGTTGGTCAGCAAGAGAATCGACAAACAGATGGAGAGGAATCGGATCGTGAACGACACACCAGGTGATTTGTAGTACGAGAGCAAGGTTTCCAGGACTTGGATCCCAATGCCAAGATTGCGGCATTAGAGGAAAGAGTTCAGGGAATGGATCGCAACATTACACGACTTATCGAGCGGTTGGATCGACAGGCTCACCGCGAGCAACAGACAGTTCACAGTTCTCCCCCGCCAGTCACACGAAACCCGACCAAGGGAAAAGGTCAGGTAAGGGATGGCGAGCAGGAGTCACGGAGCCAGCTCCCAAACCCAATAAAATTACGCCTTGAAGGAAATGACAACCAAAAATCCCAATCGGATATGAGGGATCGACTTTCACGGTCAGATGGCCATCAGTCACGAAACAACACGATCCGTAGCCATCATCATGGGAGTCGCTCTCACCGAACTCCATTGGCGGCATGTGAGGAAGACCGAGCTGAAAGGGAAGATCGCAGCTCGGACCTCCGTGATGTACTGAATCAGAAGCGGAAAGAACAAAAACCTGAAGAGCCCAAGGTAGAAAGTCGACCTTGGGCGGTCGAGCTGCAAAAAATTCAAAATCAGCTCGAAGATATAAAACAAGCTCAGGGTGTTGCAGGTTTGGACTTAGAGAACCTGTTAGACCAAGTGGATCCACCGTTCACTGACGAAATTATGCAAGAGCCGGTTCCACCGAAAGTCAAGTTACCAACGATGAAACTGCATGACGGATCAAAAGACCCAATCGAACATCTTGATAGCTTTCGGTCATGGATGGAACTCCATGGAGTCCGAGATACCATCAAATGTAGGTCATTTTTATTTACACTAACAGGACCAGAGCGAAAGTGGTTTAGTAAACTAAAGAAAAAGTCAATATCGTCTTTTCGAGAGTTAGCAAGAGCATTTGTCACCCAATTTTTGGGTGGTCGAGATCAAAAGAAGCCACTAACGCACTTGCTCACCATCGTACAAAGAACTGGCGAAACCTTGCGGGAGTTTGTCTCATGGTTTAATAGTGAGGCATTACAGATTGAGGGGTATACCGACGAAGCGACATTAACAGCCATCGTTGCTGGATTAAAAGACGAGCCGTTCTTGTGGTCATTGGGCAAGCGAGCCCCAACTACTTATGTGGAGCTCCTCACTAGAGCACAAAAGTACATGACGGCGGAAGAATTGTTCCACTCCCGCAGGATGCGGATAACAAGAATGGAAAAATCGATAAAGCAGAACCGTTGAAAGCAAAGAGCCAGGGTGACGATACCCGTCATGAAACGAAGAAACGACGACTCGAGGACCGATCAGAACGAACATCGCGACAAGGACTCCCTCCGAGTAAGTTCTCGTGCTATACGCCAACCGTTGTCCCGGTAGAACAAATATTGATGGAAATTCGAGACAAGGAGGTGCTGAAATGGCCAGCGCGGATGCGAGCTGGCTCTCATCGAAGGAATAAAGACAAATACTGTCTTTTTCACAAAGATTACGGACATGCCACCTCGGATTGTTTCGATTTGAAAGAAACAATTGAATCCTTAATTCAACGAGGGCATCTAAAGGAATATGTAGGCGAAAATAACACTCGACGCCGAGAAACTAATGAGGGCAGTGGAAGCCAAGGGCAAGAAAGGAGTCCCACGCCACCAAGAGAAATTCGAACTATTTTTGGTGGCCCTGCAGGCAGGGAGTCTGGAAGGAAAAGAAAAGAGAAAGCACGGGAACCAAGGCATGCTCCAGAGAGCGAAGCCATATATGTGACCGCACCAGTAGAACAAGCCCTAAAAATTGAATTCACCGAGCAAGAGGCATCCCTGGCTCGTCAACCTCATAATGACGCCTTGGTGGTCTCATTAACAATTACGAATATCCATGTAAGGCGTATTCTCGTGGATGGAGGCAGTTCGGCCGATATTCTGTCTGCCACCGTATATGACGCAATGAAATTAGGACGAGATCGTTTAAGGAGCAGCTCAACTCCGCTTACTAGTTTTGGTGAAGAAAAGGTTTTCCCAGAAGGAAAAATAGAATTACCAGTAAGTTCTGGCGACGGAGTGAAGTGTATAACCAAAATGGTAGAGTTTCTTGTTGTGGATTACCAGCCAATCTACAACGACATTCTAGGAAGACCAACAATACACTCATTAGGAGCGGTGCCTTCGACCTACCATCAGATGATGAAATTACCAACACCAAGTGGTGTTGGAGAAGTCCGAGGTGAACAGCAAGCATCGCGAGAATGCTATTTTTCTGCCTTAAAGGAATCAAGTCAGGTACAGGTAGTTAATCCAGAGGGAATAGTAGTCTGTTTAAGTGATGATGAAATCCAAGAAATTATAAAGGAGCAGGACATGGACAATGACCATGGCTGTGAAGAGATTGCGACGAAACAGACCAATCAGCGAGGTGAGCCAGCTGAGCCACTGGAGTCTATCCCATTGCTGAACGAGACTCAGTGTGTTAGCATTGGAACGAGACTGGGGGCTAGGCAGCGAGAGAACCTCATTTGTTTCCTTCGCAATAATGCCGATGTATTCGCTTGGTCCCATGAAAATATGCCAGGAATTGACCCCAAGGTAATGGTGCACAGACTCAACGTAGATAGGGACTTCAAGCCAGTCAGACAAAAGATGAGAGCCTTCAATGAGGAGCGAAACAGAATCATCACTGAGCAAGACGATGATCTGTTGAAAGCCAAGTTCGTTCGAGAAGTATGCTACCCACAATGGCTTTCCAATGTCGTTCTGGTAAAAAAGGCCAACGACAAAGGGAGGATGTGCATCGACTTCACTGACTTGAACAAAGCTTGTCCAAACGACAGTTTTCCACTGCCCAGGATCGACCAGTTGGTAGATGCGACGGCAGGGCATGAAATGTTAAGCTTTATGGACGCATATTCTGGTTACAATCAAATCAAGATGCACAGGCCAGATCAAGAAAAGACGTCATTCGTGACTAGTCGAGGTCTATATTGTTATGAAGTCATGCCATTCGGCCTGAAGAATGCGGGAGCAACATATCAGAGGATGGTAAACAAGATGTTTTCTCATCTAATAGGCAAGAGTATGGAGGTCTACGTAGACGATATGTTAGTTAAAAGCCGACAGAGAGAGAAACATGAATCGGACCTTGCAGAGGCATTCGATACTTTGAGAAGATATAGAATGAAGTTGAACCCGACCAAATGCTCTTTTGGAGTGAACTCTGGAAAATTTATGGGGTTCATGGTTCATCAACGGGGAATTGAAGCTAATCCAGACAAAATTCGAGCGATACTAGAAATGCAGTCCCCAACAACTTTGAAGCAACTGCAGAGTTTGAAAGGCAGGATAACGGCCCTGAATAGGTTTGTCAGTCGTGCAACAGATAAGTGTCTTCCCTTTTTTAAATTATTACGAAAGAAGGGGGCATTTGAATGGACGGAGGAATGTGAGCGAGCCTTCCAAGAATGAAAAGCATATTTAGGGTAGGTGCCACTGCTTTCCAAGCCTATTCCTAGAGACGAGCTATTCCTCTACATAGCTACCTCGGATACGACAGTTAGCTCGGTCCTCATCAGAGAAGATAACGGACACCAAATGACAATATATTATACCAGCAAGGCTTTGGTAGACGCGGAGATGAGATACCCACAGGTTGAAAAGCTTGCTTTAGCCCTCGTCACGTCCGCTTGGAGACTGCGACCCTATTTCCAACCGCATAAGGTAACGGCGCTAACGAACTGTTGTGGTAATTTACCTACTAGGTGCAAGTATACACCTTGAGGTGTAGCAACAAGGTCGATCCACAGAGATAA
>JAOANK020794675.1:0-10728 GCA_026257165.2 Telfairia occidentalis | reverse complement strand
TCCAAGGCCGAATTTCCTAGAGAAAAACGGGTATCTCATTCTGGTAGTGTTCGTGATATAAAAAATGCACAAAGATTGAAGAACGGTTCTTCAAAGGTATTTCACTTTCTCTGTATTTTTTGTTTCTATAAAAACTTGTTTCCTACCCAAATTCATTCTTGAATACATTAAGCGTTCAACCGTTGTCGCTGGAAATTCGATTCCTTCATTGCAAACTTTTTAGGTTATTACTTGAACAAGATCCACTTGTATATCTACTACATACTGTTCAAGTTATATTCAATAACCTAAGATCTTAATTTATTGGATTGATTTAAAACAATCTAAATGTCAGATAAAATACTTCTTATGTTATTAAATAAATAAATTGTCATATATATAAGTTACAAACTATGAGGTCCCATGAGATTTAGGACACCAATCCCATTCTCCATTTGCTATGAAAGAAGGTTTTCATCATCATTGGCTTGGCTGACCTCAAGCCTACTATTAGAATAAAAAAACAATCTTTGATCTTAGTATCTTTCTGAGTCCCCCTCTCTGATGGAACTACTCACACTCGCTCATGTGAATTCATCAATCCATGTGGTCTGACAATTGGAGCTTTCTGACAACCCACCGAGCTGTTCATCTCACACTGACCAGCCAATTGTTGAATTGATGGACGAAAAATGGTTATCATTACTGCTGGTTCCACATCACCTCTATTTGAACCTCATAGTGTTAAAACTTGCATCCACCTCTTCTTCTCTGATCCCTTAGCAACACTCAACCTTGTAGTATAGAGTGTAAAACTCATGTGGCCAACTGTCACCTTCTTAGATCCTTTAGTAAGCCTTAATAGATCTATGCTAAACTCACTCTTGTACCCCTCATCACTCATCTTACCTATAAGGATAAGATTCAACTTGATGTTAGGTATATACCTGACACCTTTCAGCACTAGTGAGCTTCTACTCTCTGTCTTCATACAAATGTCTCCAATCCCTCAAGACACTGAGACTCTACCATTCCCAATCCTTACTAGACCAAAATTTCCTGCAGTAAAAAATGTGAACAACCTCCTATTTGAAGCCACACATATGGAAGCAGCACTATCAACAGCCTAATCTGATGAATGGTGCTCAAGTTTTATGTTCTCCTCAACACAAACCAAAGCATCATGCGTAACTGCATTAGCCTGAACATTGAGCATACTTCTCTAAATTTTCTACACCTAGTCCTCATGTGCCCCTTCTGATTAGAGTGAAAACATTTAATATTCTTCATCTAGCCCTTCCTACTGCTACCTTGTTGATTTTCTTCTACTTTTTCTTGCCCTTACTATTTACAGCTAAAGTTGACTTAGAAGCAGCTTCCTTAACAATAAAACCACTACTTCCCTTCCTACAAAGCTCTTTAGCTATAGCCACATCACATATTTCAGAAAAACATAAGATTTCAATCTCCCAATGAATTAAACACAGTCGTCTTCATCGTTTCTCAACTTTCAGGCACAGACATCAACAACAGAATAACATTCACTCCATCACTAAAGCTAATATTAACCAACTCTAACTGCTAATCATGCTAATGATCTCATTAATATGAGCATTAACTGAAGAATCCTCATCCATACGCATGTTTACATACTGTCTAACGAGATATACTTTATTATTGGCAGAGGGGTTTTCATACCTATTCGTCAATGCCTCCATTAGATTAACAGTAGAAGTCTCATTTGGCACAAGGCTGCAACATTCTTTGATAATGCCAACTTGATGATGACCATTGTACGCTCATTCATGGTCTCCTAATCTTCTCCTGACATCCCTTCTAGCTTTTTCTTCAAGGCTTTATTGAGTCTCTGAAATATCAAATAAGCCTAGACTTGCATCTTCCAATACCCAAAATTTTACCCATTGAACTTCATGATTCCCTTGAACTTTTTTGCACCTCTCATGGCTCCTGAAATAAAGAACGCAACTCTAATACCAATTGTTGTGAAAATGGGATGTGAAAAATCCCCTTAGGCTTAGGCTTAAACCTCAATGACCTAACATTATTCCCCTTCCATAGTTAAGCACAGAAAATACACACTATAAGGGAAGTAATCACGAAAAAAAAGAGATTAAGGTAGATAGAGAGTTGGCACAAAAGGTTTATACTTGTTCACCCTAAGGAGAACGGAGCTACGACCAGTTCCTGCAAATACAAATTCCACTATAATCAAGACTATTGTAATAGAATCTTTCACAACCTTATCCATATGCTCGTTACACATAAATTACTATTGGTTTACTAAACCAAAAGAAGAGTAAGGGCTAAACCACACAAATATTTCACCAAATGACCTAGAGTACAACATTACAAATATATAGAGAAGTGTTGGCGGCGTACAAACTGAAAAATCGCGATAGTATCGAGACACTATAAGTAGTGTCGAGACGATACAAAGATGGGTGTGCCTGTTTAGCATTGGCATCGAGATGCTCTAGATAGCATCTCGACGCTATCCTCTCAGCCTCCAAGCTCCAATAGCATCAATGTCTTTCCTCTTCTTTACTCGGTCATCTCTTCACTTCAACAAGCTTTCTACAAGCGACTATATTGGCATAGGACCTAGTGTCTGCTCATTTTGGGACTTTTTCTAATTATTATTTGAGAATATCATTTTATTAAGGATTTATGTTTTTATTTGGGGTCCTAGTTAAACATTTATTGACTTGATTTTGATTCGTTAAACTTTCGTAATAAAAAATACTTCTTATTTGAGTCCTTTATGAATTTCATAGGGTTTAAAATCGCACATGTTAGTAACGATCCTAGTGAGTCTAAGTCCTAGAAGTCGGGTCGTTACAAATGTTTTGCAAGGACCACTAGGATTTGCATTGTCCTCCCAACAACAAACTGAGCAATTATCCCTTGAGGACATGTTGGGAGCATTCATATCATGGAGTCAAGAAACAAGCCTAAGAACTTGGAGAGCTTAGTGAGTGGGCAAGAAAAGCCATAAAGAATATTGAAGTTTAGATTAGCCAGATGGCTAGTACTCTAAATTTCATGCAAAAAGCTAAGTTTCTTAGTAACACTGAGGTGGACCCTAAGGAATACTGCAAGGCGATTACCTTGAGGAGTGGTAAGTCATTGGAAGAATCTGACAAGAAGGATGAGGCCACACAAGGTGAGAAGGAAGGTGAGAAGGCTGAAGGGGAAGAAAAGCTTAAAAGAAGAACAAGGTTGTGGAGAAAGCTGAGAGGGAGCCTACTATTTCAGTGAAATATTCTAACTCTATCCCCATTATTCTTATTAGCATCATTTACCCTCAATGTTCTTTTTGTTTAAAAAAAAGAGCATAGATGCTCAATTTTTGAAATTTTTAGAAATATTTAAAAAGCTTCACATAAACATTCCTTTTGCAGATACATTAGAGCAAGTGCTAAACTATGTCAAGTTTATGAAGGACTCTTTAAAAGGAAGAGGATTGAGCAATTTGAGATGGTGAGCTTGACAGGGAAGTGTAGTGTTATATTGCAGAAGAAGCTACCCCAAAAACTAAAAGAACTAGGGAGTTTTACTATTCCTTGCACCATTGGTAGCATTTCTATGACACGTACACTGTGAGAATTTGGGTGCTTCTATTAATTTGATGCCTTTGTCTATCTACAGGAAACTAAATTTGGGAGAGATGCAATTTACCACGATTTCTTTACAACTTGTAGATTGCTTACTAACCTTTCCAAAAGTATTGTAGAGGATATATGTCTGATATTTTATTTTTTGTTTTTGAAAAAACAAAAATCAAACTTGTTTAATAATTGTTTTAAGTTTTTTATTTTTAAAAAAATTAGAGAGATAGAGAGACATATTAGGGAGAAAAGAAAATATGTGGAGACATAGAAATAAAAGTTTGGAGACATAAACATAAAGTTTCTAGAGAGAAAAGTTAGATAGAGAAACTTTAGAGAGAGATATTTGTTAAAGAGAGAAATTTTAAAGAAAGAGAGAAAACTTAGAGGGAGGAGAAAAGATGAAAAAGATAATGAGAATGAGATAAATTTTAGAGGGATAACAAATTTGAGAGTAAAATATATGATTGAAAAAGAAAGATAAATTAGAAAGATAAAAAATATTTGTAATGAGAGAACATTTAGAGAGATATATTTATTAAATAGAAAAATAAATATATGAGAGAAAAAAAAAAGTATTGGAATAATTTTAAATATATGTATGTTAGAGCAAATGGTATGTTTAGAAAGAGAAAATATTAGAAAAATATTAAATTTGTTGAAAGAGAAAAGTTAGAGGTGCACTAAAGAGAGAGAAATGAAATTTATACCTAAATAAAAAATTTTGAGTCATAGTCAAATAAAAATTATATAACATTTTAAAGAGAGAAAGTTTTTAGAAAGAAAAGTTTAGAGACAAAAAAAAATTAGCTAGAAATTTTTGGGAAAGAGATGTTAAAAGGAAAAAAAAAAGGAGATTTAGAAGAGAAATAAAGTTTTTGAAAGACAAAAAAAAAAGTTTTAAAATCTGTTTTGAAATTTTGAAATTTCGTTATAATTTAAAAAATGAAGTTAAGAAATAGAAAACAAAAAAAAAACTGTTTGTTATTAAACAAACTTGTTTTTCAAAAACCAAAAAAAAAGAGAAAAAACATTAAATAGAAAAGAAAATTATTATCTAACAGACCTTAATGATCATGAACCTTTTGCTTAATATATTTTTAAAAAATATCTAATTGAGGCTTACTTAAAGGCTAGATATTATTTTGTCTATTTTGCCTAGTTTATAATTGTGACTCAATATTTTCAATTGGAATCAAAAAATGAGAATGAAAATTTTCACCAAAATTAAGAAATGAGAATCAAATGTGAGACTCATCTCAAATTTGGAAATCACTCTTCAAAAGGGCAATCTGATTACCTTAAAAAAGATGATCAATCACATTCTCATTCTCTATTTTGTGAAGCTCACACTATATTCATTAATTGTTTTACCCACTTTATCCTTTCTCTCTCTTAAATAATTGTCATATCTTTTTAATTAATCAGAAATACAAAAAGTTATTTTTGTAATCATCATTTATTTGATTCCGATTGCAAATAAAAGTAAACAAGTTTCCGATTTCGATTCCAAACCACTCCTAGTAAACAACATCAAATGAATAAAATTTTCATTCCAATTGATTTCATTCCGATTAATTTTTATTTTGATTCATCTTTCTTTTCGATTGAAAGGGAAGTAAACGAAACTTAATTTATTTGCCACACTTCTGTCATCTACGTCCATCAGTTTTTTTGTTTTGTTTTGTTTATTATTATTATTGTTATTATTATTTTTTGTTGAAATAGTAGATCGGAATTTAAAACTAGAAAAAAGTTTATGTATTATCTAACCCCACTCATTACTGAACACGTGGAACAAGAATCCGTTGCCGACAATTTCGGGAGGAAAGGGCCCTACCATTATTTATTTATCTTTTTCAGTATAGATTCGCGATTTCGCTGACATTTAAAAACGGTCGGCAGTTGCCACGTGTCAAGAAGTTAAGCATCCATGTGCACCTTCCTTTATTTTTTTTCGTGTAGCTCATATCTGCCACTTGGATTTTTCACCTTTCTTAAATAAAATACTTTGTAGAATATCTAAATATAAATTTCATTAAAGTTGGTACTCAAATACAGTTACGAATCCATAATTTTGTGTTAAGGGACACAAATGTCAGATTTTCTAAATCTGATGTACATTATTCCAATAATATTAATTAAAAGATAATTTTTTTGATTTACCCTTTAAAGGAAAGTGTATATATAAAGATAAAACTTAGAAATTGATTCTCTCTCTATCTAATTATTTTCTCTCCATCAAGAAGAAGAAATGATAACATATTAAAGCGGGCTAAGAGAGATAAACACAATTCTAATCAATTACTTCAGAAAATTGACTTCATGAATCAAGGTATGTGATCTACCTATATGTTATTGTGATAATCATTTAGTTCAAAGATTTAGACAATTTATTGAATTATACAGTGTTATAGTTTTATTGTATAATCATGTAAATTAAGAATTTATATGTGGTATTTGAGTATAGTTGAGAGCTTGTATTTTTAACTTATATTTTAATATATGCTTTTATGTTTTCGCTGCGAATTATTATGTTTGGTTTTTTTTTTTATTCAATCAAGTCAAGAAAGAAAGAAGTTAAATTAATAAATTGACTAGAAAGAAAAGAACGTTGTCGATATGTTTTCATGTATTAACGTCCGCAACGAATTTTTTTTGTTTGAGTGAAGAAAATGGGTTGTATGAGATCTAAAGCTTGTTTTTATTATATGTGATTGCCGGTTGTTAAAGGAAAATCCCCGACGCCGATAAAGTTTTCTTTGAAAATTAGATATATAGCTTGGTGAATTCTGAATAAAGAATCAGTGATAGAATTTTACTTTTGGAAATAAAGTTTCGGTGAATTTGAAATTCATTTAATAATATTCTGATTATTTCAATCACAATTTACGAACTCTTTTTTTTTTTTTTTTATCACGTTGTACGAAGGTTATGAGATGCTAAGTTATACACGCTTAATGTTAGAGTTTGTTTTAATTCAATAAAATTAATAATGTATTTACTTTATTTTGTGCATCATATATTGCATAAAATCTAAAGTATGTATTGTAATGTATTTATTTATTTTATATATTATATTTTATATAAAGTTTAAAGTATATATTGTATAATATAAATTATTTGTCAATTTTTATTATGACATCGATATATTATGTCTAATTTGTTAGTTATCAAAGTGGTCAAATTAGAAAGTTTTATAGATATCAAATTATCTGTCAATTTTTATTTTGATATCTATATTATGTATAATTTGTTAGTCACTAAAGTGGCCGAATTAGAAAGTTTGATAAATATTGTTGGGGTGAAAAACTAGAATGACACCTTGGCCAAAGGCATAACATGGATCCACCTTGGATGACCTCGCACATGCCCGAGGTGAAAGGTCAGAAACGACAACCCCAACTAAGTGGGAAGAAACTGCCTTGAGAATGATGTCGCGCCTAAAAAAGGCGCCAAGTGAAACGCGGTCAAGAAAGAATCTTGCCCTGAAATGGATCATCGTCTGCCATAAATAGATAACCTCCTGAAAATACTCCTCTGCTCTACTATAAATCTCAAGCACCAATGAAGATGAGAGGTACGCACAAAATACTGTGAGCAATACATTATTCTTTAGAATCACCTAACTGGCTTCAGCGTTGGAGTGTGGTCACCACCACCCCCTTCCTCACTTCGTCTTTCCTTGTAGGTCCGAGGTCCCTCAAATCTGCGTCCACGACATCCTCAATAAATTTCGTGCAGAAACATTTGGCGCCATATGTGGGGATTTCGATAAGTCAAACTTATACAATTCTAGATGGTCAGATCGGATTCCAACCATTTTGAAACTAATAGAAGCCGGTCTTTGCCGGCAACGAAAGAACCATTGTCGTCATGCCAAACCCAGCTCAGTCAGCCAGGAGGGGGAAGGGGCTAAGGACACCAGTCAACCACTGCACAAATCGAGGCCTTGCAAACCTTGGTTCACAATCAAGTGCAAATCATACAGGCCATGCAGACACAAATGCAAACCTTCAACCACATCCAGGCTGCTTAAACCTTTTCGCAAGGGCCAGGAGGCCAAGGCACGACTACACATACCCCAGGGGCAGGACTCCAAGGTAGCGAGTGCCCAACTGAGCTGCATCTCGCTGAAGGACACGCTCAATCCGAGCCTCAGATGGACCCGTAACTCAATGAGTTCAATCACAAATTAGCTCGTGATCCAATCAATTTCAGCATGACTTACGGGACAAACTCAATGCCAAGAGGCAAGATAGCAACAAATCTTGTAGCCAAAGTCACTACACTGACGTGACAAGTAAGCCAGGCTGGGAAGATGTAATGAAAAAGATTCGTGCTGAGTTTAGAACCAGCTTGCGTGAAGAGCTTAAGCATCTACGAAAGGACTCTACCCTGAAGAAGGCTCCTGGTATGACCATGGTGAGGCAAATTCTCAAACTGAGGCTCGAGCCTTTCACCTCGAAGGTAATGAATGTTGAAATCCTAGAAAAATTCAAGTATCTGATGATGAAACCGTATGATGAGTCCTCATGCCCCATTAAACACATAGACACATACCTCTCCAAGATGGATCTCCACAGGGTTCCATACTATATCATGTGCTGCTCATTCTCTGTCACATTGATGGGAGTTGCACGAGCTTGGTACCGAAAGCTTTAACCTGAACTGGTCTTTACTTTCTAGGAGTTGTCTGAACTCTTCGTTGACCAATTCCTCGAAAACAATGAAGACCAACGTCCTCTCAGTCACTTAATTACCCTGCATCAGACGGAGGGTAGAACACTTGGGTAGTTTGTCACTCGGTTCAAACGAGAGGCACTGCACGTAAGTGATTACTTAAACGGAGTAATCATAGCTGCATTTTTAGGCTACTGCATGCACCTAGAGATGTTGCAATATATTACTATCCACAAGCCGAAGACGTTTGCCGAGTTACTCTCACACGCCAATGACCTTATGATCGTGGAAGACCTACTCATCTCTAAGAAGATAGCAGTCAAGTGACATACCTCGTTTTCCTCGCACAAAGGGAAGGACAAAGTGATCGACCTCGCCCCTTCGCGACCAAGGGACACACGGAGGGATGAACGACGGGACGAAAAATGAGATAAAAGACGCTCAAGCTGGGGGCGTAAATTTGAAAAATATACCCCCACGACCATTCTCATTGCAAGAAATTTACGTGGTGGCAGAAGAGGTGGATCTATTCACCATGCCAAAAAAAATGAAAATCAGTTTGCATAAGAGAGATCGGTCAAAGTATTGTCGATTCCACAAGGATCACAGCCACAATACTTCGGATGGCTACGAGCTAAAGGGGAAGATTGAGACTTTCATTTAGAAAGCATACCTCAAAAAGTTCGTAAAACAATGTCGTGTGACCGATACCCCATGGTCGCAGAGTTTGCACAAACGTGTACAAAACTAGATATTAGTTCATGTTGTCAGTATGTTGGGCAAGTATCAAAGTCATGAAGAAATAGATCATTGGAAAGTTGCAAAGAAAGTGTTATTATATTTGTAAAGAACGAGAGATTATATGCTTACTTAAAGGAGATTTGATCATCTTGAGATGATTAAATATTTAGATTCAGATTAGGATTTGTGGATATATGAAAATCCACATTGGCTATTTATTTCTATTAGCTAGAGGAACAATTTCATGGAAAAGTGTGAAGCAGTCTATCATCACTGCGTCCACTGTGGAAGCTAAATTTGGAACATGCTTTGAAGCTACAATTTATGGTTTATGGCTGTAGAACTTTATTTCAAGATTTGGATTATCGACAATATTGCCAAGTCGGTGAAAAATTATTGTAGTAATTTTACAACAATCTTCTTCTCAAAAAACGACAAGTATTCAAAATGTGCTAAACTTATGAAATTTAAAATACTTTGTCGTTAAAGATGTTTAGAAACAAAAAGTGTCAATTGATTATCACTAACTTATGATTCCAGATCCACTGACGAAAGGATTACCACCGAAGACATTCAAGGAAAATGTCGAACTTATGGGCATTAGTGATATCACTATGATATTATGATTACGTTATTTAACACTCGAGCTCATTGATTTATTGTTTCTTATTTCTTTTATGACTCTTGTTTCATATGATCAGTATATACATAAATGAATTACGTAAATCAAATATGATCTTGTCTTTTACAAGAACTTATTGTTGAATCAATATTGAATACCTTTATTATAGGTCATGTTAGGTGAAGAACTAATTTAGTGATACATGGAAGGAATTATGTTGATGCAATGTTGTATGAATCAATTTCTGAACAATTTAAGGTCCACAATATTCCAGGATTGTTTTCTCTATTTTTAGAGAGCAAGATGATGCTCTATTTATACAGTACATAGTCTAGACACTAGGGTTTATTCTAAAGAATGAGTAATGACCAAAAGGGTAAGTAGAAAAGACAAAAACTGATTATACACCCAATTCTTGAGATATCAAAAATTTGAAAAGATCTAGACTATTGTTGATGGGCCTGGGCAGCTAATTGAAGATCCATGGGCTTCATGAGCTTGCTTGGGCTCCTGGGCTTGACTATTATGCTTAACATCCCCCCTCAAACGAGAGGGGAGCTCAACGACACCGAGTTTGGATCATAGGAACTGAAATTGAGAGTGAGATAGAGACTTTGTGAGACAATCAGCAAGCTGCTCATAAGAAGGAACATAGCGAACCTCAAGGCGATCATGGAGAACTTGATCATGAACAAAGTGGACGTCAATCTCGATATGCTTCGTGCGAGTGTGAAAAATGGGCTTGGAAGCAGAAGCAAGAGCACCTAGGTTGTCACACCAGAGAATGGGTCGAGGAAGTGAAGCTGCACCTAGTTCACAAAGTAGTTGCTTCAGCTAAAGAATTTCTGCAGAGGCATGGGCAAGGGCCCGGTACTCAGACTCTGTGCTTGATCGAGCCACTGCCACTTGCTTCTTAGAAGGCCACGAGACAAGAGAATCGCCCAGAAAAATACAGTAAGCCCCAACAGACTTGCGATAGTCAATATTAGATGCCCAGTCTGTTGGGGTTGATGCCCTAAACCTTCGTGGTCTTGTAATATTATTCAAATTATTTATTTAATAAAATAAGAGTTA
>JAOANK020794564.1:0-10729 GCA_026257165.2 Telfairia occidentalis | reverse complement strand
GTTAATGCACACTATAAGTGAAATAAAATAACATCTTATTTTATTAAATAAATATTTGTTTACAATAATTACAAAAATTACGAAACTCGAAAGATTTAGGACACCAACCCCAACACTTTCGGTGGCCAACTGCAAAGCTCATGACAAACAATAAAACAGAGTAAACAGGACAGAAAAGTTCATTTCATTCACCAAAATAAGCAGCCAAAGCCTTAGTAATGCATGACGATTATCAACTACCCAAGTGGGTTTTAATTACAACACATAATGATAAAATAAAGTATGATGAAACAAAAATAAATGCTTGAATAAATGAAGAAATAAACACAAGTTCACATGATATTTCTGAAATGAAATAACTAGGACAATATGCAAACTATAAGAAGCTGCAGAATCGAAGGTGTTGAGGCGTAGTTGACAGCAGTCAGCTGGGTTCTCCTCGAGAGGTTCAAATTCTTCTATTGAAGGAATTCTTTCCTTCTTTAGCTTCATTCCTTCTTTTCCGGTGGCTTACGCTAGAATTTTGTGCTTACTTGCCATAAATATTCGGTGAAATGTCCCATGATGCCCTCTAAGAGTCCCACGTGTAGGAAAGATGCAATTTTTGCCTTCCTGTGTCGTCACACGTCCCATCAAAGTAGAGTTAGTACACTAGCACACTTTGGGGAATATTCAATTTGTTGAAATACTGCAGCATTTTATCATGGAAAATGGTACCAGGTTGCCTCGCTTTCTGAGCTAATGTCAATTCTTACAATCTTTCATCAATATAATTCATAATTCAGCAATAGTTTTCATCTATCAACTATTAGCCAATGCAAAAGACAATTTGAAGAAGTGTAATAAATTCAACCCTTTTTATATCTTCATCATGCTATCATACAATAAACGACAGTTAAAGACTTAATTTTGTCAGCATAATGACCCACTTTTTGAGAGTTATCAGCCATACATTGGCCACCGTCTTTAAAACGTTAATTGAAAGGTATGTTCATTAGTGGAAGATACTCGCCATTGAGCTTCGTTAATACCGACCACCCTAATGGCTACATTAAGTTGTTCTTGAGAGGGCACGATGATCATTTCATTATACACTGCATGTGGAAAGTCCTACATATGATATATACTATTGATCGCACCTGGAGAGAAATCAAGAGGAACACCTCGCCCAATGGTCTAAAACCCATTGTTCTCATCGAGATTTGCATAAAATTTATGAATAATCCCGACAATTGCAGCTTCAAGTTTCCTGCAGAAGTTTTTCCATGAGTGCTTAATTATACCTATAGAGATGTATCTTGGAAGATTTTCAAAGGGCTTAAGAAATTTGTGTTCAAGTAAAAAGTCCCTTTTTCTTGATATTTTGAAACCTTTCGCATGAAACGTCATTGACCAAGCACTCTAGAACTGTCTCATACATAGGTTCCTTTCCTTTCTATTTAGCTCTTTTGGCAGCGCTAGTTTTGACTTCCTGTATTTCCAGCGGTGTCAACTTTTCTTCTTCTTGGATTTCTTCTTCTTCTTTGGCATTCTAGGAGATGGTTTAGTGAGCATTTCTTCGATGGGGTCTTCTATCGGCACTTCTTCAATTGTTGGTTCGTTCGATTGAGTTTCTCCTACAATGGATGGTACGACATCTTGCTCCTCATCAAGTTGGGGCTTTGGTTCTACTTCCAAGTGTGTGTTTGGTTCTTGAGCAGTACCTTGGACCGCACCCAAGACTTCTTCAATAATGGGTTGAACTTCGACCAGAAAGGGAGGTGCTGCAACATTCTTGCCTTTCTTTTTCTTTTCTTTCTTCGATTGAGGGGGTGGTTGAACTTGTTCTTTTGCTTGAGAGGATGCGAGAGCATCGAGCAAGAGGTCTGCATCGAAGTTTTGTAGCTTCTTGCTCCTAGTCCTTGGAGGCATTGTTTTTGCTCGCTCAAGGGTTTCTGTGCAAAAGAAAGAAAGAAAGTAATTAGGGTAAAAGATGAAGAAAATGATGAAGTTAATGAATATAAATAGGAATAATGCACCATGATATATCAATAATTCATGTGAGGATATTTTAGAAATCGATTAATTAATCCCCATGCAAAATCATATTGGTCTTAAAATAAAATAACCCAAAAGATCTTTTATGATTTTATTGCTCTGTCAAAATTTCTGATTTTTGCACAAGAGACATTAAGGCATTAATTATGACAAGTAAAGATAATATAATTGTTTGTCAATAAAAATATCTACTCTCTCTCCTCAATATCAAGGCTGCCTCAAATCTTGAGAATCCCCTTATTTTTCTTTGACATAACTTTCTGCAAATTATAAATTGTAATTTTCATTAGAGATAATCACAGAAACTAAAAATGGAAATTGGATTTTATGTTATTATTTTCTAATTTAATATTGCACTAATAAAATCCTTAATTCAAATACAATTTTCAAATTCAAAAAGGAAATTTAAAATGTAAACAAAAATTTCTTTTAAAATTCAAAAAGATGCAAAATAAAATAAATTTGAATCCTATGAAATTAAATGTAACCTAAAAAAAATAAATAAACTTGAAATTCAAAATATTATAACAAAAATTATTCCCAAAATAAACAAATAAAAAAATTTGAAATTAGAAAGGGAGTGAAAATAATTCATCGTAATGCTTAGATATTGCTCCCTCAATCGTCATGCTCTGTCAATTTGGTAGCAACTGGAGAGAAGCACTTTTTCGAAGAAAGTTTCTCCCCAATAATGCTTAATTGTGTGTCCATTGACCTTAAAGTTTCTTCCATCCTTTTCATCTCTCAACATGATAGCTTCATGTGGGAATACTTCCAAAACAGTTAAAAGTCCTGACCAACGAGACTTCAATTTTTTAAGAAAAAGTTTAAGATTTGAGTTATACAGCAATACTTGTTGACCTTTCTCAAAATGCTTTGGAATCAATTTTTGATCATGGCATACTTTAGTTTTCTCCTTGTAGATTTTAGCATTCTCGTTGGAAAAATGACGATGTTCTTCCAATTCATTTGACTGTAGAAACTTGATTTCTCAAGTTGCTGTGGTGTCAAAATTCAGATTCTTTAGAGCCTAAAAAGTCTTTGGTCTAACTCTAGAGGCAAATGACATGTCTAGCCATAGACTAACTTGTAAGAAGATATTCCTAAAGCTGCCTTAAATGCAGTTCTATAAGTCTAAAGAGCGTTTGGTAAACTTTCACAAAGAGTAAAGGCATAATATGGAGAAGAGAAGTGAAAGTTGGATGAGATGTTCCTTGATGAGGCCTCCTGAGTGTTGATGAGTTCAGCTAAAGACGTTAAACTAAGCGCTTTTTAGGGGGCAACTCAAGTTTTCTCACATTTCTTTGTGTTTTGTTTCCATTAATGCTTTTGTAAACCCAGACTTACTTTTATTTCCTCTTAGCTTCTCCTTTGTGTAGGAGCCATGAGCACTATCATACTTAGTCCACGTGCCTATCGTTGTTATCAACCGTCACACCATCCAGTCTAGGATCGTTTATCTTGTGCTTTGTTTTTTTTTTCAAACATTGAGAATAATGCATGATTTTAAGTTTGAGGTGGGGTGTTCTAAGTACTATGTGTTGTTGATCGCACCCAACTATGCATCACTGCAAGCGCACGGGTCAACTGTAGCAATAAATGGCCAAGGGACCAATATCGTCCACAGAAGATCAGATTTCTAATTCCCTTACTTATTGACTTTTGATTTTATTTAGGGGTCTAAAGGTCATGCAACAGTTCTTTAATCTAAAAGGCAACTAATTTAGGCACGCTAGCGGTGGAAATTCAAGTAATATGGGAGTTCTAGGGTGTTTGCACATTAAACGAACAAATTAAATGAATAATTAACCTAAATAAATGCATTTTCATGTCCAATTGGCCTAAGTCTAGAATTTCTTTTAGTCGAATTTCCTCTCACGAACTCAATCACTCTCATTCATAAATCCTAATTCAATTTTTTTTTTACAATTAGAATACACAAATGGCAATTTAAATATTCATCAACAATCTCGACCGCTGTCCTATTACTCTCGTTTATACAAGAACGTTCGTTCAAAATTCCAATCCTATTTTACTGCCCTCTCTCTCAAGCAAGACAATAAAAGCAAGATCAAACAACTAATGACAAGTAGTTGAAAGCATTAAATGCTGGAAAATAGGAAGCCAAAAGATAATAAATGCATTCAATAGAAAATTAATACAAATCACCGTTCATTAAAGTCCAACACCCTAAAATTGTGAGGAATTAGCTATTGTACATAGTCACAAACAGTGCAGAAAATTCCATTAAAATATTATACAAGAAAGATAAGGAGAAAATAGGGGACTTCTGGATGAATTCAGGCATTTTTGCTATAAACTTGCATGTCAAGCTCCCAAAAATCAACCCCAAGCAGCAAGAGAACACCCGCTGAGCTCTGGCACGAATACTAAAGAGAATTCTACTCTAAAATCTTAGAATTCGCACGAAATGGCATCCTCCTCGAGCCCTAATGAAAAAATGTTCTTTTTGCACCATCGCGGCAGCGTTGAGACATTGGGGGACATGGTCTCGATACTATCCTCACTTAGTTACAAAATTTTCGACAAAAAAAATGTGCAGAGGGGAAGTTTAAACTACGTAGCCTTACGATGCTAGGGCAGCGTCACGACGCTACTTCGAAGAAGCGTGTGTAGGGCTCTTGCTCACTAATGGCGTCAAGACGCCATTGCACGGCGTCTCGACACTGTCCTCTAGAGCATCACTTCTACAAGGATTTCTTACATTTTGGGCATCTCAACGCCCTAATCGGGCATTTAGACGGTATGTTATTGGGTCTCTACTTATTTTGGCTTCTTTTCTTCACGCCATAGCTAATTTTCTTCCTTTTAAGTCCTTTTTTTTACCCGAACATCATCAAATCAGTCTTTTTACCTCAATTTACTTAGTTCCTATAAAATTGCACAAAAACAAGCATCAAAGCACACTTAAAGCACATAAAACTACTAAATCTAAGGTCCTAAAATAGCACCTATTGAGTGATGTCAGCTGCTTAGATGAGAATATTTGTTAATTGTGTGTTGAGCTCCTGCATTTGTTTTTGATTGAGGTGGATTAAAATCTTGGACAAAATTATTTTCTAAGAATGGTTGTTGAGTTGTGTGTAGAATTGTAGAACTCTCTAGGTCAGCATATTGTGGGTTAAGATAGCCAATGAATTGTTTTGATTTGCATGTGGTGTTGAAATGATGGAAATAGGATAGCATACTTCTGATTTGAGTTATGTTTAAATCCATCATTGATTCCCTTGTTCTTGAGTACACAATCCACAAGTTTAGGGTTCTGAAGGTCTAGAATGCTTTTAATGAGGTTGTGCTTTAGATTTCTTCCAAATGATTTAAATATTGGCTAAGTGAACTTCTAGTTAAGTAGTAGTTGTGCTTAAAAGGATGTTCTTTAAAGAGAACTACTCCTCATTTCTTCATGTATGAGTAATCAGGGGCAATTATGTCACCCATGGTTTTCCTTTGCATGAAAGCATTGACGAAAAGTGAGTAATGTCTTAGGATAGATGTATTGCTTATGGTTTGATACCATTCATCACCAATGTGGGTAACGAAGGTTATGCATCTTGATTTGGCTTCTCTTCTAGAAAAAAGAAAAAGAAATGATAATAAAAAAGGAAAAAGAAAAGCGAATGAAAAGACACAATAAAATAGTTTTTTTTTTAGCTACTTAGAAGATTTTGCTTTACAATGTCTTAGTGCCAAAGTAGGGGCAGCCTAGTAAAAATCATGTTAAATGCATCCTGGGCTTATAAGAACTTAAACAAGATGGGATTGTACAAACACACACGAGAGATGATTAGAATTGGCCTTAAACTTTCTCATTAAAAGAATGTGTTTAAATGTTCCATTGTTATGCCCATTACATTTCACATTGCTATGAGGTTGGAGTCTTAAGCATACAAGTATTGAGGTTCTTTATGTGTTTAGTGATTTGTTTTGCTCGAGACTAGCAAAACTTTAACAGTTTAGGGTAGTTAATAGCACTTAAAAAGTGCTATTTTAGAGCCTTGAATTTAGTAGTTTTGTGTGTTTAAAGTATGCTTTGATGCTCTTAGGGACAACGTAGTTGAGGTGAAAATATGGATTTAAAGATGTCTAGCCTTAAAAATGAGCCTAACAGGACAAAATTTGGCTAAGGAATAAAGAAAACAAGCCAAAAGATTACAAAACCCAATAGCATAGCGCCTCAATGTCGGGATTGGGAGTTGAGATGCCTAAAAGTGAATCTAATTATGTTGAATAGGCTATAGCAGGGTACAACATTGAGAAGTTGTGCAATGGCTTGACACAATTATTGATGAGCAATGGGCGCTCGAGCGTTCACAGTAGCACTGCAATGCTGCGATAAAAATCAGTGTTCTTTTGCTTAAATCTGTGGCATTTTGGTAATTACTTTGAGGCAGCGTTGAGATGCTGCTCCCTAGCATCCCAATGCTTCCACATATTGCTATGTAAGGTGTTTTACAGCCTGGGGCTTTGGGAAAGTCATTTTGGGTGCAATTTTCGAGGAATAGTGACACATTTGGCCTGGGTAATTGTGTTGGAGCTCAATGGAGTATTATCTAGTGTTTAGGGGTGAAAATCGAGACCACGAGGAGCAGCTCCACGATAAAGATGGCATTGGAGCGACCCAGGAGTTCTTCTTTTCTCCCTAATATTTTTAGCAACTATTTTATTGCTTTTTTTGCTATATTTTTGTGAACAATGAGTGGTTAAACTTCTATAATTCTAGGGTGTTAGTGTTTTTAAGCTTACGTTGATGTATTGTACATTTATTAGCCTAATTTAATTGTTGTTTCTTCATAGTAATTTGCTTTAAAAATGTGTTCTTTCATAAGAATGTTGGATTGTTTTTGAGTTTTATGTTTGCTTGAAAAAACGAGCTATAAATTGTGACTTAAATGCTAGGCGATTAGGTATGCATGAAATGGTATGTTTTAATTGAGGCTAAAAATCGAAAGGGCTAATTTTCATAATTGATTATTAAATACAAGAAATTGGTTTAGTAATTAGTTGTGAGGTTAGGTGAACTTGAGAGAATGAACCTAGATTAATTATCTTCTATGCCTAGGAAACTAGCATTTAAATTAGGCCTTAAGTTGTTTAATTATTCGAATTAGCCTAAAAATGAGCCAACACCCTAGGGTTCCCAATTTTACTCTGAATCGGGCATTTTTATTAGCTTTTACATAAGAGTTGAATCCCGATTTAAAATTGGAAAAATCGATCAATAATTAAGAGACTTAGCAACCCAATTCCCAAAGGACAATACTCGATCTTCCGATTGTTTTATACTGCATTTGACCTATGCATTTACGGTAATGCATGGTGAGGTGCGATAAAAAACCTACCAATGTTTAGGGCCAAGCCCACACTACACGTGGGTCGAAGGAATCCTGCCAATAACCCTAAGGGAGATCATTATAAATAGGGAGGAAACTTTATAAGGTAAGTCACTCAAAACTCTTACTTGTAACAAGTTCTTCACAAACCTGATTTTTGACTTAGGCAGCGGAGTATATTGAATTGAATTACATTGGCACGCAGTGACAAGTTTTTGTTTAGTTGATTTCCATGTTCTACAAATTTTCAGTCATCCAAAAATTAGGTATCAACGATTATAATGACTAAATTAAAAGCTATGAAGCACGGACACTCCAAAATGGAGGGAGTGTCCGTGTCGGACACGGACACGTCTGGACACGCTTCGGACACGTGTCCAACACGTTATTTCGTGTGTCCATTTTTTTTTAATTTCGGACACACACAAAACACGTATTTGACTTTTTTTAATTAAAAAGAAATTTCTCCTTCATTTGTTCCAAGCCCAAAGTTAATAAAAAAAATAAATTAAAGCTCATCCCACATCCTTTTAATTTTAAGAAATTAAATCATAAAAGGAAGGAAAATCCCTTTCCTTCTCCTCATATGGTAATCAAATCACAGTTCAAGGGTTTTAAAAAAAAAAAAAAATCTTCTTTCACCTTCCACCACCAATTTGCTTGCTGCCAGTCGTCGGTCTCTCTGGCCTCCACTCCCTTCCGGTGTTCCACTGTCCTTGACGTCGATGGACAACAGGTTTCTATCTTTTTTTTTAGTTTTTTTATTTCTTTTCCTTTTTTCACTATTTTGTAATTAGTAAACAAATACATGTTAAGTGCTTAGTTATTAAACTAAAATTCCACATTCCACACTCTATTTCGTATATATTTGTTAATTGTTAAACCCAACATCGAAGAAAATTATTAGGATGGCATCTTCCACTTCTAGCCATAATCAATCAACAACTCCTTCCATAAATTCAGCCTCCTCCTTAATTGAAGATAAGACAAAACCGTTATGGCAATATGTGATGAAAATTCAAAAAGTGAGTGATGGAGGTGGCAAAGCTCTTATACAAGAGTTAGAGCTCATTTGTTAAAGATTAGCGGGTAAGGAGTTGGGATGTGTCCAAAAGTCACTCCTAGAGATATTGCAAATATGCAAAAATTGGAAGACTATTTGAAGGCTCGAATGGAAAAGAAAGCTTCTAAGAATGTCCATTTACCGCCTTCAGTCATTTCTATTAGTGGTTTTAATGTGAGCTTCTCCCACTCCCACCATCATTGAACCGAAGAAAAGAAAAGGTGGTTCAAGTGTACTTGAAAAATCATTCAACAAGGCATCACGTGACCAATTATATGCATTTATTGCTCGATTCTTTATTCTGCTGACTTGCCCTTTCATTTGGCAAGGAGTCCACATTTTATTGGTGCAATTAATTATGCTTCCACTATTGAGAGATTGTTGCAACTGATTAAAAGCACTTGGAGTCAGAGAGGGGTGAGTACTATAAGTGATGGATGGAGTGACTCACAAATAAGACCGCTAATAAATTTTATGGCAATTACAGAAAGCAAACCGATATTTTTAAAAGCAGTAGACTGCTTCGACGAGATTAAAATAAGTATTTTATTTCAAATTTGATGAAAGAGGTGATTAATGAAGTTGGTCCATAAAATGTGATTCAAGTGATTCCAGATAATGCTCCTAATTGCAAAGGCGCAGGGCAAATTATTGAAGCACAATTTCCATCGATTGTATGGACACCATGTGTAGTGCATACTTTGAATCTTGCCTTGAAGAACATATGTGTTGCTAAGAATGTTGAGAGTAATCAACTTGTGTATGAGGAATGCAAATGGATCTCTGACATTGGCAGTGATGTCATGGTAGTGAAAATTTTCATAATGAATCATTCTATGAGGCTTGCCATGTTTAATGAATTAGTATCTTTAAAAAAAAATTTCGTAGCTGAAACATGCTTTGCATCAATTATCATTATGCTGAAGAGGTTTAAGCTTATCAAAGGTGGTTTACAAGCTATGGTCATTAGTGATAAATGAGAAAATTATACAGAGGATGACGCGGAAAAAGAGAGGAATGTAAAGGAGATGATGCTTGATGACATATGGTGGGACAAAATTGATTATATCATTTCCTTCACTTATCTTCTATACAACATGAATAGAGCTTGTGATACAGACAAGTCTTGTCTTCATTTGGTGTATGACATGTGGGATACGATGATTGAAAAGGTGAGACAGTAATCTATAGACATGAAGGATTACAACCAAATGAATTCTCATCTTTTTATGATGTGGTGCATTAGATTCTTATTGATTATTGGAACAAGAATAATACCCCACTTCATTGTTTAGACATTCCTTAAATCCAAGGTATTTCCTTCTTAAATATCTTTTCATCTTAATTTAATTTAATCTTACAGACTTATAGTTTATTCATTATTGGAGTAATGGAGTTTAAATTTAATATCTTTTTAAACTTATATTTAGGTACTATAGTGAATAATGGCTTAAAGAGGACCCTAATCGAGTGGCTCCACATAAAAATATTGAAGTAACTCGAGAAAGAATGAAGTGTGTTAAGAGATATTTCAGTAATCCAGTGGATTGTGCCAAAGTGAAAATAGAATTTACCAATTTTACTACAAGTGTTGGAGATTTTGCTAATTGTGATTCTATAGGTCATAGACATCTTCTAGATCCAAACAGTTGGTGGGTGACTCATGGTGTTTATGCATCAATTCTTCAATCAATTGCTTTTAAAGTACTTACACAACCTTCATTCTCTTCATGTTGTGAGAGAATTGGAGTACATACTCCTTTATTAACTCTATTAAGAGGAACAAAATGACGCCTCAACATGCAGAAGACTTGGTGTTCATCAATAGCTGTTGGGTGTGTATGTCCTAAAACTCGAATGACTTGTAAACATATTCTATTTTCAATAAAGTCCTTATTGAAGTTATTCGGTAAAGTTGTTATTGAATCATTTATAACTCTATAAATCCAATAAACTAAGAACCCGTGGCTATAATATGAATACTTAGAATTTATGTGGAGACATAAAAGTGGATCAAGTTTAAGTAAATAGCCAAAACAGTTCGTAGTATATGGATTAGGCTGGGTATCTTTTCTTGGGGACACTATGGAACCCGGCCCGCTTTGTATATGATACAAACAATGTGATCCTGAATCGTTCTGTGGAGACATGCAAGTGGGAGTGTTTTATGCGATGATATTGCATAAGACTGGACCACGAAATAGTCACTGTTTCAGTATAACGCCGATCACTGAAAACATTGACTCATTTCAACCTGATGACCTAGGTAACTTGATCT
>JAOANK020794456.1:0-10729 GCA_026257165.2 Telfairia occidentalis | reverse complement strand
GCTTCCAACATGAGTTCCACTGCCCTGATAAGAAGATGTGGACTTAAACGAAACTAACTCATATGATGATTAGTAGTGCCATGCAGTCAGTCGAGCCAGAGTCACATCTGAGGTCAACCTAAAATAAACGTAAGGTGGGACTAGAGGGGTGCAACCATACGTACCCTACTAGCCTCTATCATAACCATAACGTAAGGTTGGGTTTAGAGCGATGCAACCATACATACCTTGCTAGCCCTGAAACTGTAGCCTATACCTAAAAATAACTTAATCTGGACATGATCATGAACATACATAATGCATAGGGTCCCTTACAAAGAATTGTGTTATGACATGTAATGCAACATAACATAATTAATACAACATAACCAAGGAAAACTACCATATAAACCACTTAAAGAGAGAGTGAGGTCAGCTACTTACCTTAATCGTGATCCTATATATTCCTAGTTATTCTTTATCGTTTGATCTTGTGCCAAAAGAGAAGAAGAGACTTCCTAGTTTTGTGCCCAAAATGAATCCCTTCTCCCTTATTTATATGGAATTCCAACTATCTAGATTTTTCTTCCTATAATCTTTATTTATTTATTTAATTTTCTGTCCAACTTTCTAGATTTTTCTTCTTATAATTTTGATTTATTTATTTAATTTTCTCTCCAACTTTCTAGATATTTCTTGTTAAAATCATACATTCTCCAACTTTCAAGATCTTTCTTCTTAAAATCATATATTCTCCAACTTTCTAGATCCTTCTTCTTAAAATCATGTATTCTTCAACTTTCTAGATCTTTCTTTTTAAAATCATATATTCTCCAACCTTCTAGATTTTTCTTGTTCGAATCATATATTCTCCAACTTTCAAGATCTTTCTTGTTAAAATCATATATTCTCCAACTTTCTCATGTAGAACCTTGAAATGTTATTTAATAGCTAATAAGATTTATTGGACAATTTTAATATCTTAAATTTAGACTTAAAAAATTAAATCTAATGTAGAATCTTAAAATTAAAATTCAACATAAAATTTTCTATAATATTTACGTACAATCTTGGGAAGTTACATTCTTCCCCCCCATTAAAAACTTTTCTCCTCCGAAGTTTCTTGGTTCCTAAATAGATAAGGGTATTTGGCTCTCATTTTAACTGCATGCTCCCATGTAGCTTCTTCAACTCGTTGATTCTTCCAAACAACCTTCACTACATTTCCTTCTCGATTACAAAGTGACTTCTTTTCTCTTTCCAAGATGAGAGCTGGAGTCTCTTCGTATTCCAAGTTTCACCACATTTGTGTGGGTTCATAGTTTACTACATGTGATGGGTCATGCACATATTTTCGAAGCACAGATATGTGAAAGACATTCTCACTGGAAAGAGGGTTGGTGGTAATACTAATCGATAAGCTACTTTACCAACTCACTCTAGTATTTCAAAGGGTCCAATTAAGCGAAGGTTAAGTTTGCCTTTGCATTGAAAACACATTATGCCTTTCATTGGTGCTACCTTTAGAAATACGTGATCTCCGACTTTGAATTCTAGCTCCTTTCAGCAATGATCTGCATAACTCTTTTGTTTACTTTGAGTTGTTCTCATTCTTTTCCGAATTATCTTAATTGCTTATGTTGTTTGTTGCACCAATTCAGGTCCAAGTAGTGTTCGTTCCCCTACTTCATCCAAATGTTCAATGGATTTGCACTTATTCCCATACACGGCTTCGAAAGGAGTCATACCAATTGTAGCCTGATGACTATTATTATAAGCAAACTCTATAAGGAGTAGGTGCGAATCCTACACTCTAATGAAATCTAAAGTGCATGCCCTTAACATGTCTTCTAAGATCTAATTAACTCCTTTTGTTTGGCCATCAGTTTATGGATGGAAAGCTATGCTGAGATTTAACGGTGTGCCCATTGCTCTCTTCAAACTCTTCCAAAACTTAGAGACAAAACGAGTATCTCTGTCCGAAACAATTGATACTTGGACTCAATGCAACTGGATGATCTCTTTTAAGTACATTTCAGCTAGTTCTTCTAAAATATGGGTGGTTTTGCATTGTAAAAAATGGGTCGACTTGGTTAGTCGATCCATAATTACCCAGATCATGTTCTGGCCTTTAATAGTTCTTGGGAGTCTTGAGATGAAATCCATGGAAATATGCTCCAATTTTCACTCTGGAACATTGAAGGAGTGGAGGAATCCTTGTGGTCGTTGTCTTAGTGCTTTTGCCTATTGACAAACCAGACATTTACTTACATAGTTGGCTATGTCCTTTTTCATGTTACGCCACCGGTAATGGCCTTCTAAGTCTTGGTACTCTCAGGATGTATTGAAAAGCATGACTCATAAGCTTCCGCTAGTAGTTTTTGTTTGATTTCTTCGTCTTCTGGTACGCATAGTTGCCCACAGTAAAGCAACGGGGAGTCTGAGGCTATGGAGAATTCATTGGTTTCTCCATTCTCGGACTGTAGCTGTGTGTTTACATATTCGTTTGTTTGCTGTGCATCAATTATCTTTTTCCTTAAAGCAAAACTTGTACTTAACTTGGCTATTCAAGTTGTGATGGTTTCTGGTATTAATGAGATATTAGCTCTTTCTACGTCATCTATTATGTGTTTGGAGACAGTAATTAGAGTAGTCGTGTGAGCTGAGTTTGGTCTAAGATCGTCAGCCATACTGTTAGCTTTTCCTTGATGATACAGGATCTCACGGTCATAGTCTTTAACCAAT
This sequence comes from Telfairia occidentalis, assembly GCA_026257165.2. Taxonomy (NCBI): domain Eukaryota; kingdom Viridiplantae; phylum Streptophyta; class Magnoliopsida; order Cucurbitales; family Cucurbitaceae; genus Telfairia; species Telfairia occidentalis. Next base: position 8,005 of record JAOANK020794456.1, on the reverse strand, counting down.
TCTAGTCATCTTCGTTGCGTCATATTTAACTTCATCAGGTTAAAGAAGTATTTAAGGCTTTTATCATCCATATAGATCTGGCTCTTTTCTCCATATAAGTAATGTCTCCATATCTTTAAAGCAAAGACTACAGCTGCTAACTCCAAGTCATGGACAGGATAATTTTGTTCATAAGGTTTAATTTATCTTAAAGGATATGCTATTACCTTACTTTGCTACATTAAAACACAACCAAGCCCCTTCGTATATGCATCACTGTAGACAATTAAATCCCCTTATCCGTTAGGTATAGCGAGAATGGGAGTTGTGGTAATCCCTTCCTTTAATTCCTGGAACCTTTATTCACATGCTTGGTTCCAGACAAAAAGATTCTTCTTCTTGGTGAGGTTAGTGAATGGTAAGGCTATACTTGAGAAATTCTTCACAAATCGTCTATAATATCTTGCTAATCGAAGAAAGCTTCGTAGCTCACCGACCGTAGTTCGACGAGGCCAGTTACTGACTGGTTTCAATCTTAGTAGGATCCACTGAGATCCCTTATTGTCTTACAATATGCCCTAGATAGGCAACTCGTCGTACCCAAAACTCGCACTTTGAGAATTGAACATATAACATTTTACTTCTTAATATGGATAGGATTCCCCTAGGATGTCTTTCGTGTTCTCCCTCAAACTTGGAATAGACCAGGATATCATCTATAAATACGATTACGAAGTTATCAAGGTACTCCTTAAAAATTCTATTCATCAGGTCCATGAAGGCAGTTGGGGCATTAGTTAATCCAAAGGGCATCACAACGATCTCATAATGCCCATATCTTGTTTGGAAAGCAGTCTTGGGGATATCAGATTCCTTGATTCGTAATTGATGATATCTTGATCATAGGACTATTTTGGAGAGTACTGAGGCCTCCTTGTAGTTGGTCAAGTAGGTTGTCGATGCGTCAGAGTGGGTGGCTACTTATTCTTTATTGTCAACTTATTTAACTCCCGATAATCTATACATAGACACATTGATCTATCCTTTTTCTTAACAAATAAGACAGGTGCTCCCCATGGAGACACACTAGGGTGTATAAATTCTTTATCTAACAATTCTTGTAATTTTATCTTGAGTTCTTTTAATTCTACAGGCGCCATTCTATATATTGCCTTGGATACTAGTTAAGTTCCTAGAATTAAGTCTATACAAAATTCTATCTCTCGACCATGTGGCAAACTTGTAAGCTCTTTGAGGATACATCTTCAAACTCTCTTATTATAGGAACTATCTTAATATCATGGTTTTGGTTTCATAACTCCACCATACTAGCCAGATATTCCCAAGCCCCATGGTTGAGCAAATGCATGGTCTTGGAGGCTGAAATTATTCTTGGGGCTAATTGTGTACCAGAACTCTTAAATTTAAATTTCATCCCTGTTGGGAAGGTAAAGATGACTTCTTTGTGATTGCAATCTATGACTACATAGTTTCATACTCACCAGTCTGTTTCTAATATTATGTCAAAATCACTTATATCTATGATGATAAGAGTCACTCTTAGTTTATGTCTTAATACTGAGAACTTGTAGTTTTCTACTACTGAGTTAGCTAGCATAGATACTTCTGCTGGAGTAGCTACTGAAAGAATGTAGCCTAAAGGTTTTGATTTTAATTGACCATGTTGTGCAAACATTGTGGATATGAATGAATGACTTGAGCCTGAATCAAATAAAGCAAATATGTAATACCCGAGGATGGGTAATGTACCGATAACAAATGCATCTTGATGCTCTACTTTTGGACGTGTAACAGCAAACATTTGTCCTTTCTGCTACTGTGTGACCTTGTTACTAGTAGGTTGGGTGTCCTAAGTAGTTGATACTTTGGTGACGAGCTTTGGGCAAGCATTTGCATAGTGACCGGTCAAGCCACAGCTGAAACACACTCCTAAGTTTCAAAGACATTGCCCTTGATAGTGCTTTCCACAATCCATGTACTTAAGATATGGGAAAGTCCGGTTCTTCGGTTGTGACTATGTGCTCAGAATGTCTTGGGAATTTTTTGGCTTGCAGCTGCAAATATTGGAAGCCTTGTTGGTTGAATTTCTTCTTTTGATTTGGCATAAATCCTAATTAAGAAATTGAGGATTTGGCATCAAGATCTACTTCCATGAGTAAGGTCGACTCGAGGCCAAGTGCATATTCTTTGTGTCAGAAATCAGTAACAATGCCCTAAATGCCTTCTTTTAAGCCGCAGATAAATCTTTCCACATTCTTCTGTTCTATATCCACTAGCAGAGGGATAAAGTGAGACAAGTGATCAAATTTTTGTTCATACTCTACCACTAACATGTTCCCCTGACAAAAATTGAGACATTCTACTTCCTTTCTATATTTGACAGTTAAGGGAAAATGTTTATTATAGAAAACTCGTCTAAATTGCTGCCAGTAGATTGAACATTAAATTACCTTTTATGTGTATTTTCGCCAGAACTTTGTGTCTCCTCTTAACATGAATGTGGCATGGTTTACCTTCTCTTCTTCTGGGCGTACACATGGTTTAAAATAGGTTCCATTTCTGCTATCCAATTCTCTACTACAGTTGGATCAACAGATGATCGATCAAATGTTGAAAGATCGAACTTCCTGAATTCATGAATGATTTTTTAGTCATCTGTATTATTGGTTATTCTGGTGGTTGATTAGGTTGTGGTTCCATTGCTCATATTCTTTATTAGCATTTCTAGTGCTTCTACCGTAAGTAACACATGAGGCGATTGTCCATTTCCTTGAATTGGAACCGTTGTGGGTTCACTTCGAAGTACGCCTCATCGTGTTGGATCACATCTTATAATAAGAAAACATTCTAATCTTACTTCTCTTACTCATACTTATGCTAACTAAATTATTTACTAGGTTACTTGTCTAAAAACTCCACTTACCAGCGTATCCGACATAACTAAGGACATCATTTAACAAGCAAGATCATCTAACATCACGACTCTTCTAATGCATGTAAGCCTAATTGGCTCAAATGCTCTAATACCAAACTGTAACATAACAAGGTCTGACCTTTACGACATGCATACCTAGACATTCCTATAGTTTCTGTAAAAAATTTATTAAAAGATCACATAAAAACTTGTATTAATCAAGTAGTAAAAACATTACAAAATTTTCTCTTTACAAAACACCAGGATCCATAAAATGATTGCGTAGTGGAACAAAATGCATATACGACCAAAACAATGAATTTGATGGTTTGCCCCGTGAGTGATGTCCAGACATGCCACCTATGTTGTATCCTTACCTACAAAATCTATAAAATAGGATGAGTATATGGTATATTCAATAAGTAGCTCTCACCTAAGGTAGTGCCCAAATGCACAATCACATGCAACATGTCATAAAAACATATGATTGGGACCCAAAACATGAACTTATCATAACACAAAGTAATCGGTTACGCTTCCAACATGAGTTTCACTGCCCTGATAGGAAGATGTGGACTTAAGCGAAACTAACTTATCTGTTGATTAGTAGTGACATGTAGTCAGTAAAGCCAGAGTCGCATCGACGTCACCCTTTAAGATCAACGTAAAATGGGACTAGAGGGGTGCAACCATACATACCCTACTAGCCCCTAAAATAGGAATAATGTAAGGTTGGATCTAGATGGGTGCAACCATACATACCCTGCTAGCCCTATAAGTGTAGCCTATACGTAAACATAACTTGATCTGGACATGATCATGAACATACATATTGCATGGGGTCCCTTATATAGAAACGTGCTTTAACATGTAATGCAACATAACATAATTAATGCAATATAGCAAAGGCAAACTACCATATAAACCACTTAAAAAGAGAGTGAGATCAACTATTTACCTCGATCGTGATCCTATTTATTCCTAATTACTTTTTATGGTTTGATCTTGTGCCAAGAGGGGAGAATAGACTTCCTAGTTTTGTGCCCAAAAAGAATCCCTTCTCCCCTATTTATATGGAACTCCAACCCTCTATATTTTTTCTTCCTATAATCTTTATTTATTTATTTAATTTTCTCTCCAACTTTCTAGATTTTTCTTCTTATAATTTTTATTTATCTATTTAATTTTCTCTCCAACTTTCTAGATCCTTCCTCTGAAAATCATATATTCTCCAACTTTCTAAATTTTTCTTCTTAAAATCATATATTCTCCAACTTTCTAGATATTTTTTTGTTAAAATCATATATTCTTCAACTTTCTAATATAGAATCTTAAAATTTTATTTAATAGCTAATAAGATTTATTGACCAATTTTAATGTCTTAAATTTAGACTTGAAAAAATAAATCTAATGTAGAACCTTAAAATTAAAATTTAACCTAAAATTTTTAATATTTATGTACAATCTTGTGATGTTACATCATGCCAATGACTTCCTGGTGTGTGCACCACTCGCATTACTGAACTTCGTTGCATGCTAGCACACCGGCTTCTTTAATTCTGGGGAGATATGTATTCTAATTCTCCCATACCATTCGACATGTCTGTCAAACTCCAAATTTCGGCTAGGGCCACGACGCCTCCAGGTACTTGTGAAGCGTAAATTATCAAGAAAGCTAAAAAAATTAGATAAGAGTGAAAAATATTAAATAACTATGGGTTTAAAAAATATTCCTCCATTTTGTGTTTGGGGAAGTGATAACTCTCCAAAAGAGAGTTTTTACGAATATTTTAGGCTTGGTTTCATCCATTTATTAAAATAAAATGTCTTTGAATTATGAATTAATTGCTTGAATTATGTTTGTTTTGAATATAAGACTTTGGAGACCTTCATATTGTTGCATCATTCTATTTATGCTAGCATTTGAAGGAAATAAAATGAATTTAATGCTAATTACTATTGATTATGGATATTTTGTTTAACAGGTAAATGTTGGAGCATTACTTTAGCAGAATTATTGATCGAGTAATTTTGGACCAAAACAGACACAAAAAATTGGTGGGAAGATAATGAAAATTCAAATATTTCTTTTGCAGAATCAATCAATCGTTGGATACGAGCCACATGGGCGATTTAACCTAACAGATTTCCTAATCACAATGAAAAACCTATTAATATAAAAAAAGGCTAGCAATTAAATAGGCAACGAGTTCTATTTCATTTAGAGAGCCTTAGAATTTTTCAAGTCTTTTCTCCGCAAGTGGTTCATATGCTAATGTTGTTGCATTCTGAATTCCCATACAGTAAAAAGAAGAAACTCCATTGACGGTTGAAGCAAACGTAGCAATTCTCCCAACAGTTTTCGTTGATCAATTAATTTATGAAGTTCTTTATAGTTTTCTTTCATTATGAACTCATTTACTTTTTATATATATTTTTTATTGTCTTTTATTTATTTTAGCATGAATTAATCACCTTTGGGTAAAGATTGAGGCAGATGTTGTTGAATCGATTTAAGATTTGAAGTAAAGTTTGCATATTGAATTGTTTTATAAGTATTCTTATTGTTTAGTATTTATGTCTGGTTGACCAACATACATAAATATCTCCTCTATGTTTCAGGAGAAAATATGAGGAGTAGATTGCTTTTAAAGTACATGGGCCTCTAGATTAAGTTAGTTGTTTGCTAAATGGGGATGTCAGAGATAACCACTCACCTAATGCACAAAAATAACAAGTTTAACTCATATAGGTCGTTAATGCAAATTAACTTAAGATAATTGAGAGATTTGGGAAAATTCTGAGACTATTGTTGTATGGTTCAATCTGACAATTATTTTGCTTCAGCATTTTGTTTCAAGGAAGATAACATGTTAGCGTATTCTGAACCCATTCATTCTCATCGTTTCAACTACGAAAACATTCTTTTTATTCTGTCATTTAATTTGTTCCAGCATTAGTTATAACATTTCACAAATAATTGTCTTTTGTTTTTCTTTGAATTCACTAGGAGGTTAAGTCAAGATAGTTCAAATTCAACCACAAATCCATGTGGAGATGATACAAATACTTATCACTTGCTATTGACTATGACACTTGCACATCACTTTGTATGTTCTTATCACTCAGCACACATGCACAACAAGATTTTGGTGTCGTTGCCAGGGTTTAGTTTGAATATTGACTATTTTGTGGTTTGACTCTTATACTGAATTGGAGCTTTATCTAAACTGATTCAATTTTCATATGATTGCAGTGCCTGGTGTATGAACACTAATGAGTCGAAAGTTGAATTTGATCCAGAAATCGAAAAGACCTTAGGGAGAATAAGAAGGGAGATAAGAAATCAAGTAAATTAGATGGAGCAATATGCTATACCTCTGGGAGAACCTATAGAGCAACAAAATCAACAACCAAACAAAGGACTTCCATTACCTGGTGTAGTAATGTAGCAGCAAATTAGACCAGTAGATCAGGTTGAAAATCCTGTTAGTTTAGCCAATGATAGGGAGCGAGCCATTAGAGACAATACAGTCCCTATGTTCGATGAATTAAGTCATGGCTTACCTATAGAAGATTCAGACTTAGACCTGAAAAATTTCTTGGGAGTGACTAACTCATTCATGATTCATGGAGTTCCTAAGGATGCCCTATGATTATCTTTGTTCTTGTATTCATTAAGGGATAGAGCAACGTATGGTTGACAATATTTGCTCTAGGATCAATTACTGTTGATGCACGAGAAGTTCTTGTTGCTGACGTAGACTGAGCAATGAATGACCTCAAACCTGAAAGAAGAGGACAAGGTGAGGTGGGGTGGTGGATACCACACTCCGACGCTCAAGTCAGTAAGGCAGAAGAAATGAGTAAGGAATGCTATTAGATCTCGTTGCGTACATTTCGATGTGGCTCTACCTCGTATTTATACTTGAGGTGGGGGGAGTCATTGGTGGTATAATGCTCCCGATTAGCCGTGATTCTGGTTGATTAGGAACAGAGGGATTGGTGGAGTGATTTTATCCCTTCGCGTCCAATAAGGAGCGATTCCAAGGTTTGCCCTTTACCTCTGGGTCGTCCCGCCCTAGCCGAGCCTCAGTGTTTCATTACACCTTGGCTAGGACAGAGGTGTATTCGTACACGTGACAGTTCCAAGTCTATCCACGTATACGAGAGATTTTATCCCTCATCATTAGCCCCTACTCCTCGTTCTTCGAGTTGGAGGTGATTGGGAAGTAGTGGTGAATTGATTCGTGGAAAGGGGTCGGTGGTCCATGCGGGTCGACCCTCATTTTGGCACTTGCCCGCCAAGGCCGATCTCGACTGTAACCACTTCTGGGCATACTCAAAGTCGTGCCTGTTGAGTGGAAGGACGTTTCGATTCTCGGGACAATGGTTATGATCACGCCTGGTAGTGAAGCGACGCCTCTACTGCTATAAAATGCGTGTGCCCTCTTCAGTTGAGGCATCTACCTCCAGCCTCTCGATTTGAGCTTCAGACTTGCCACAAGCTCTAGGTAAGTTTCCCTTTTTCTCCTCACCTTTTGTTTTAGCTACATGTCTAGCGATTTAGGTAGCATTGGGTCGGGCCGTAGAGTAGGAACCCAGCCTGGGGCTTCTGAGGCCACTACCTCTGGCTGAGGTGAGGCCGCGTCAGCTCAACCTTTGTCAGTTTCTTGGAGATGTCCTTCTCGGCTATCGCTGGGGTTTATGGTTAGTCTAAGGGAGAGGTATTCCATCCCCGACAATATAGAGATTCGGTTGCCTGTCCCTGGTGAAACGTAAGAGAATCCACCTCCAAGATGCGTCACCCTTTACACCCAAATGTTCATGAGGGGTGTTCAGTTACCTCTTCACCCATTTATCCAACGATTCGTAGCTAGGGTCGGTCTAGCCCCTGCCTAGATCACCCCTAACGCATGGGGGAAACTGTTGGGTTGTTATGCGTTATGGAAACTCTTTGACTAGGGTGAGCTTGCGGTCGACCAAGCCCTTATTGTTTTTTCCATAAAGAACCTGTTGGGGTTGATGCCCTAAACCTTCGTGGTCTTGTAATTTTATTCAAATTATTTATTTAATAAAATAAAAGTTATT
>JAOANK020794237.1:0-10730 GCA_026257165.2 Telfairia occidentalis | reverse complement strand
CATTTGAACGTTTTATGCATGCATGATTGTAACGATTCTAGGAAATTGAGTCTTAGAAAGTCGGGTCGTTACAAGATTGGACTCTAAACTTAGATAAGTATTGCAATTTTAACCTTCTATTATATTTATGTTAATTCACCCATTAATTTTAACAAAAAATAATATATATATGTATATATATATATATTTTGTAAACTCACTTATTTCGATAAAACAAAATATTGCACAAAATTAAGTTTGATTAATGCCTAAATAACCACCGAATAATTTTGTCAAAATTCACAAATTTCAATAAAATTTAGTTCTAAATTCTAATGTCATTTTTTTTGTAATTATATCAATTTTGTTCCTTATATATATTTTATAATTATTGAATGCATATAAGAATACATTTTTTTAATGATATTTAAAAAAAAACAAATTATCATAGAATAAAAATTGTAATACTTTTTCAAGTTTGAGATTAAAATTGTAATACTTATCTAAGTTTGAGGTTCAATTTGATAAAATTGAAAGTTTATGGTCAAAATGGATACAATCTGACAAGTTGAGAAGTCAAAATTAATTTTTGTTCTCCAAATTTTTTACAAATACGGAGACTTAATTAACACAAGTTGAAATTTTTGGGGGATCAAACTTGTTATTTAATAAAACATCAAATTTTCATATTTGTTTTAATTGCAACTAGGATCCTAAATTCAAATTGATGATGAAATTATAACTTTTTGTTATACTTCCATTTGTGTAATAACAATGTCTTCTATCTCAATTCATGCGCTCATGTAATTAATCATTTCATCTCAAAAGGTATCTTTCTTTGAAAACAAGGTCAAAGGTTGATTCGATTTGGGTGATTTTATTTATTTTTAAATCGATTTGGGTCTTTTTTATTAGGTGCATGAAAATAAGGGCATTTGTAAATTGGGCAAAATATATATATATATTACAAATAAGCCTCAACTAAAATGCGGAAAAGTCTAGAATATCTTAAAAATGATAATTTTTTTTAAGGCATGAGATTTTATATTGGTATATTATTAATTTCAATGATATATCATTAATATATCATTGATATATATGATACAAAGTATGTCGTTAATATATTATTTCCTTGATACATTTAGTAAGAAGTATATCAACGATATATTTAATATTATTATATCAATAATATTAGTGATATACCATTGATATACCTGATGTTGCTGATGTACTATTTTCTTGATATACATAATAAAAAGTATATGAACAATATACTTAGTATTAGATATATCATTGATTTATGTTCAATAACAGATCTTTAATTAATTTTTTTCTATTTAGTTTTAGTAATCCCTATTATACTCAGGGTTAATATTTTTTCTATAAGCTACGTTAAATTTTTGTTAAAGAATCAACAAAAAAATAAATGAGAAACTAAATAAGAAAAAAGAAGTGAAGAATGTAAAAGAAATTTTTTAATAAAAAGAAAGAGGACGAGAATATGAAAACGTTGTCTTAGCTTATTTGAATAAGGAAATTAAAAGAGTAAAACGAATGAAAAATCTTACGTGATTTAGTATATCATTGATATACTTCATATAGGTATATCAACGATATACGCATATTATGGATGTATTTCATATTAGGTATAATGTTGATGTAATTTTTTTTATTTTTTGAAAATTGCTAATATACTTAAAACATTGATATACTTCATATTAGATATATCACTAATCTGAAAATAAGGAGGGCTGTAACGACCCTACTTTCTAAGACTTAATTTACTAAGATCGTCACAATCATGCATGCTTAAAACAATGAAATGATTCGAGTTTAGCATTTAGAAATTTACTTGATTTTAAAGTAGCCAAGGTAATAGAGAAATAATTAAATAAAAGTTATTGGGATCTCAATTTAATAATAAATAAAAATATAATATATTATTGAAACTTTCTCAAAGAAGTAACAAGAATGTTAAAACTCATATAGGTTTAATAATACAAAATAACTAATTAAATAATTCAATGTTAATTCGAATACTGAAAATAAAACAATTTAAAATGCAAAAACTATGTGACTCGGCCCTGGCTTCTCCACAACCTATCATCATCAACCATTTAGTACGCCCTTGCAATTACCTGGATAAAAAAGTTTAAAGAAAAGGTTGAGTGTGTAAAACACATATCCAGTAAGCAACTCAACCCATGGTTAGACATGCAAACACACACAATCATCCAATGCTCATGCAAGACCTACTTTATTAACATTTTCAGTCTAGGCTATTTATTATGACATGTCATTTGAAATTCTCTCAGTGACAGCACACCTACTCCCTTACAAGTGCCAACCTGTGGAGTACTAGTGTGAGAACTTCTCAAGAGGACCTACTACTATATGAAGATAGATGGCACTCAATCAGTGCAGCTGGGACCCCCAACACTAACGCACTAAATCGGGAGAGGCTGTCACTCATCAATTCAGTCGTGCAACACACAACAGTTCATGCATAGGTCCCAATTAACTTAACAATCATATCGAACACATGTTCTATTCATGAAATCTTACAATATTCTAAGGCACCCAACATATTCATCAGTCGATGTCGCCAACAGTCAACATATGCTTATACATATCATTACATTCAATCTGGTATTTTTATAGGTAACAAAAACATAAGATCATACAAACATGCTCATTGTCGACATACAACATATATTACACAGTCAGATATTTTTACGAGGTAATTATCATACAATTTATCTATCATAGCCCGAAGGCTTCTTTGTGAGCGGAGCCACTTACCTGATTTTCTAAAAAGATTTAGAATAACCCTTACTAGGCAGGTTTATTCTCCTCAATCAATTTTTCGACATAATCCCTGAAAGTTAAGAATGTTAGGGAATAATTCCAATTTTAGGCCTTAACGTTCAATTGGTTAGGATTTTGGAAAGGAATTATATGGAGCTCGTTGTACAGCACATAACACAACACTGCCCAGTGCCGCCCGCGAGCCACTGTCGGATACCGCGCGTCGCTGTTGGTGAGAGTGTTTTTCCTTCTTGTTCCGCATAACCTAGTCGCCAATCTATCCAATGGGCTAGGTCATGCACTGCCTTTCCTTCCCATGGTGGCTCACGCGCCGGATGAAGCTCGCAGCTAGAGTCTTCACGCGTCGCTCATCGCCCACCGGTGTTGTCGTCGATCTGGTGGCATCGCCGTGGTGTTCTTAGGGTTAGATTACTGCGGGTCACTCGCCACCACCGTCGCCAGAGAACAACAAAACCATCGGTGGTTTGGGGTTGAACGTGAGAGAGAGAGAAAGTCGTCGCTGCCAATCGCTGCCATCGTCTCTTCCGTGCATTGTGTTAGCCACCGGCCAGAAGAGAGTGGGAGAGGGGTTGGGTGTGCGTGAGAGGTAAACAAGAGAGAGGGTGTGTGAGAGGGGAGTGATGAGAGAGGGGGGGGGTTTAATTTTTTATCAAAAAATTATGGGACTAGGTTTCATCTTTTCTTATTTAAAGGGGTACACCCCCAAACCCTATTCCTTATTCTCTCCCATTATTTTCAAATGTGTCACTCCTTTTTATTTTATCTCAATTTATCTATCTTTTCCAAAAACTAAAACTTCAATTATCTTCCTAATTCCTTTCCAATATCTCATTTCAAACAAAAGAAGAAATTTAACTTAATAACCCAATAATTCTCAACCACTTACATAATTAATCTTCAATAATCTTCATAAATGGTAAATTTTAAATAATGGGCCGTTACAACAAATAAATAATGGTTAAAGATATTAAAATTTTCTTCTGTTTTTTTTTCATCTTCTAAATTTTTAAAATTAAAATTTTATACAAAAAAAATTAAAATGTAAAATTTTATTACTCACAAGCATTGTGGTTATTCCGAAGGATTTAAATATCAATATGGGTATCGATATCAGTAACTCAAATTTACGTATATATCGAAGAATATTTAAATATCGACGGATATTTCGAGAAAGATCATGTATATCATGGAAATTTATAAAAATATTGTGATTTTTTTTGTGAAACTTTAAAACAAACTTATTTAAGTTATAAACCACTATTTAAGCACATGTATCAATAATTAGAAGCCACGTATATATATTATTACAATAATAGATAGTATTGAATGCTGGAAAATCAATATGAACCTAAATAATTTATTGATAAAAAGTTGTATTGAACAACTTCATGATTGATATTAATAATTCAATAGAAAGATAATACTCATGAAGTATTAGACCAACATTAATGTAATTGATATGATAATGACAAGTAATTCAATAATAATTTAAAATATCAAAATTCAAAAACTAATATAAATTAAAGTATTAAAAAATTGAAAAAAAATAGAAAATAAAATTTTACTTGGAGAATAAATGATACTCAATAAATTAAAAAGAACTAAAGTTAAATTAAAGAATTAAAAAAAATAGGAGAAAAGAATGGAGAATAAAATGATACTTTGAAAATTAGATATAATACTTAAAGAATAAAATAATACTTATAACAAAATTAAGAGTATTTTTTTTTTTTGAAAAAATTAATGTAACAATAATTAGTTAATTTAAGTAACTAAACGAGTAGTCTGTGTGGAGCAAGAACATAAAAAACTAATAATAATAATAATAATAAAGAGTTAGAAAGAAACTTGAGAGCAAGAATGACAAATTTAAAATTCAAGAATGAAAGTGTTATGATGGTGTGGTAGAATTTAGAGGAATGATGAATTTATAGAAAGAGATAAAAAAAATTTAACAATATTGTTAAAATTTAAAAATTTGAAATTTGTTGGAAATATAATATATGAAACATCAAATCAATATTAAATTTTCATTCTAAAGTCTGCAAAATGTAGAAAGCAAATGGTAGGTAATTGGTAGATAAAAAAAAAACAAATTAGAGAAAAAAAATGATTTAAAAAGAAAAAATCAAAATGTATATAGCTTGTTTCAAACACGCACTATTGTGCTATCCAGGGGGCACAAAGGCCAACCTGCTAGATAGCCATGTTTGATTTATTTTCGCGATATATTCATAATATATCGAAATCGACAATATGTCAATTATTGCCAATATATCAGGACATCCTAATTTTCGATATTTCGCCGAAATATCGACTATAATTTCTAATTTTTCATTCCTTGGTTGTTACTACTTACTACCAAGAAAAATGGCCCAAAGAAGCCGAAATATCGACTATAATTTCTGATTTTTCATTCCTTGGTTGTTACTACTTACTACCGAGAAAAATGGCCCAAAGAATTTGCTTTACTATGTCGAGTGACCGGAGGAATGGGCTTTGAAGCAAAATGTTTTTTTTTTCTTTCCTTTTTTAATTCTTTTTTTAGTACTTTTTGTTTTTTAATTCAACAACATATATAAGTGAGAATTTAAACTTTTCTTAGGTAAAAAATACATGTTTTAATCACTTGAGTTATGTACAATTTATCAAAAGGTTAACTTATTTTTATTATCGCATTGCCTATTTTTTTTTTCAATTATGGAAATAAAATTTGTAGGTAGCTTCGCATCTCAAAAAATTGACCTACATTGTATTCTTTTCTTATCTTGATACCAAAATAAAGTTCATCTATCTAACATTATTGAAAAGATGCTCAGAACCTATCTTTCATAAAGCATATTTTTGCGTGGATGCAACTCACTGGTACTCAGTGTAATCTAAATTCAAATGTATATTGTGTCATGCACCTCAAAAAAACACAAAAGGTACTAAGCATTGGTTGTTGTAGTAATGGTGATAGCAAGTATTAGAGTCTCTTTACGCATGTTAAAGTCTTCATATATAATTAAATTTGGCTTCAACCATCAGCTTAAGCTTTTAGGTAAAGTGGTAATTAATTTAACATCGTATCAGAGCAAAAGATCCTCTATTTGAAATCCTGTAATGTCACTTTCCTTTCCAATTTAATATTAATAATCACTTGTTGGGTTGTCCAAATTTTCAGCCCACAAGTGAGAGGGAATGCTACAGTCTTCATATATGATTAAATTTATCTTCACTCATCATCTTAAACTTTTGAGTAGAGTGGTGATTTAACAGCACACAACAAATTTACAATTTGACGATAACAGGAAAACAAGGTAATGATGACCAACATGCACAATATGGAAGGGAGTGATCGTTAAAGTATTAATAGAATTTACAATAACACCCATCAACTTAAACTTTTTGAATTGTCTACATAAGCATAACTCAACTAGTTAAGACATAGTTCTTCGACAAAAAAATGGGTTTGAATCCCTACTCCCACATGTTGTTGAACTAAAAAAAGAAATTAAACTTTTGAGTTGATTGATTATTTAACGTGATATTAGAAAATTAATGAGGTCATTGTTCGAACTTCTAAATGTCATTCCTTCCTCAATTAATATACTACTTATTGGTTCTTGTGAAACTTTGCAAGTCCACAAATAAAGAAAATGTTGAGTATTATGATAAGATAATAAGTTTACCATCACTCATCAACTTAAGCTTTTTGATTAATTGATGATTTAATAGGGATAATGATAGTAGTGATAATGATAACTAATGCGAATAGTTAATTACAACATGTAGGAGTAGAAATTCAAACCTTTGATCTTTTAGTCGATGATATATATCTTAATCAGTTGAGTTAATTATGTTCATGTTTGCAAGATAATATAGCAATTTAAATCATCTTTCTACATGAGGTGAATGCTTTGTTTTACATATCACCCACTAGACCTTGTGCTTAAGGCTAATATATTTTATATATTTTCATTCTCATGAACATTCTCATTTTGGTTGGTTATGTTATGATTAATAATTTCCTAATTGGTATCATTAGAGCCTATTACAATACTACTTGTTCTATATGTGGACAATTATATGCTAGGAATCATGAAGGTCATAATTAAGGTGTACGGAGAATAATATTTTCATTATTATATTAGATTATATTATTCATAAACTATGTCTGTGTCTTTTTAGTTTTTAAACTACAAAAAGTTTTAATTACATCTTTAATCTTGAAATTATGATTCTATATGTACTATCTCTAATGATATCCTTAACTAAATAATGATATAGTATGTTTATTAGATAAATGTTGGCTGATTTGGTACAATAATAATAATGTGGCAGATGAAAATGGATAGGACACACCAATATGTCACTATATTTATGTCAATCTATCCATTTTCTTGTGTAATTTTTATGCCATGTTTTGTACTAAATAGACCATCATTTATTTAATAAACATGACACATCATGATCAACTAAAGCATAGTTTAAAGTAGATCGGCCTATTGTAATGAATGAAAATTTATAAAAATCAGATGCCCAAAAAAGGGCTAAGTCTCCTCTTACAAATAGCACAAGGGAAGAGATACTCTCCCAACATTCTGACTTTAGTTTACAAGAAAACAATCTAGAAAAGGAATGAAAACAATTATACAGTAAAGAATGTAAGAATGCAAATGGGAATTTTAGCTGGCAAAAGCACCTCAAGCTTAACAGACCAAGGTAGAAAATGAAAGAATAAAAGTAGCCATAGACAGCCAGCAACCACTGAATATGCATCTGTGAGCTGTGTCACTTGTTTCACAGCAGGGCACCCGATGGTCATGAAAGCTTACATAATTCAATTGGTTAAGACACAAATAAGACGAAACTACCATCAGAAAAGAAGAGTCATCACACACAGAAAACAAAAGTAAAACAGAATCTTTATACACAGCAAAACAGAACAGCCAAACAACAATCGAAGGTCAAACCTACAGCTCAAAGTCTCTCAGAAGTAGCAGCAAAGGATCAATCAAAATTAATACAGCCTCCCAACGGAATCACACAGCTGAGACAAAAGAAATTTACTCCAGTACCTTCCATAACAAGCCTCAATTTGATAGAAAGGAAACAACACTGCTGGAGAAGAATGAAAACAACGTACCTTATTTGTTCTTTACCGTTGAAATCAATAAGATTTGATCCTTCCTTTTCTGTTTAACAGCCAATCTCCTTCTTTTTCTGTTTTTTCCCTCAAGGTAACTTAAAAGGAGATATTCCTCTTGTAATTTAGAATCCTGAAATCAAAAAAAAAAAAAAAAAAAAAAAAACCTGAATTAGTACAATGTTTATGTGCTGTGGTTTCATCAAACAATTGGAATATCTTTATCTTCTACCAAAAAGATCGGGAGTTCGAATGTTAACCTTCATATATTGTTGAACTAAAAAAAATGACACATCATCATTTAGTTAACTAATCATAATTTAATTAAGGTCTCATTTGATAATATTTAGCAAAGGAATGAGAATCAAACGTAAGACCCATCTCAAATTAGTAATCCTCCCCAAAAAAGGGGACAATCTCATTCACTCCAAAAAAGTGATCAATCTCATCATTCCCTATTTCGTAGGGCCCACTCAATTTACACACTTTACCCCTCCTCTCTTCTAATAATTGTCATAGCCTTGTTATTGATTAGAAATACAAAATGTTTTTTTTGTAATCATCATTTATCTGATTCCAATTCTAGATGAAAGTAAAGAACATGCATGAGTTTCTGATTCCAATTCCATATCTAGTAAATAATATCAAAGGAATAAGATTCACATTCCAATTGATTTCATTTCGATTGATTTTCATTCTGATTTCTCTCCATTCCAATTGAAGGGAAGTGACGGGGCCTAAATTTTTTAGAAAAAAAATCAAGTTTTAACCCTAAACTTGTCAAGTTGTATCAACTTACCCCCTAAAATTTTAATTTCAGCAAATGAGATCCTAGAGTTAGATAAGTATTTCAATTTTAACCCTCTGCTCAATTTTCGTTAATACACCCATTAATTTTTATAGAGAGCAATGTAGAAATTAGCGTAAACCCACTAGTTTTAATAAAATCAAGCATTGCTCAAATTTAAGTTTGTTTAATACCCAAACTAACCATTAAATAATTAACTTTGCCAAAATTCACAAAATTCAACAAAAAAATTAGTTTTAATGTCATTTTTCTTTAAAATTCTATCAATTTTCCTCTTTATATATGTTTTATAATTCATTAAATACATATGAAAATACTTTTTTTAACGATCTTTCGAACAAAAGTTTATTAGAGGGTAAAAAATGCACAACTTCTCCAAGTTTGGGGTTAAGATTGCAACACTTATCTAACTTGAGGTTCAATTCAATGAAATTGAAAGTTTACGATGAAAATTGATACAACTTGATAAGTACTTTAGGAATGAAAATTGATTTTTTTCCAAATACTTTTTTTTCAAAGGTTAGGATTTTTTCTTTTCTTTTTTGATTTACAAAGTTCAGGAAGTTGATTGATTCAACTCTCAAAGTTTGTAAACTAAATGTATATTTTAACCACTACGGTAATGTATTTAAAACACCAAAAATCTGTCAATCTAAGCATAGCTCAATTGATTTAAGCATATGTCTCCGACCAAAAGGCATGGGTTCAAATCCCTCCATCCCACATGTTGTGTTGAACTAAAAAAAATGACACTTAAAATCTCCTCTTTTTTTTTATTATTGTTATTAGATGTTGTATTTGTAATTTAGTACGTACATGTGTTATTTATGAATGAATAAATTGATATACGTTTAATTCTTATATACTAATGCTCCTTTTTGAATGAAAGTTATTAATACATGTACTTAAAAGGATAAGTTCAAATTGAAATAAGCTTGTTGTTAGAGGTTTTCTTTTTTCATTTTTTTTAAGTCGAATAATATATGAAGTGGAAATTCGAAACCCTGATTTTTAGGTTTGGACATATACCTTAATTTTGATTGCGTAATGCACCATTTTTCTTTTTCAAAACTTTGCATGATATTTGTGTTCATTTCGAAATATAGCCATATGTGTAAACTTAAGTGAATCCACTTCGACATTTTCTCTTCTTTTTTTTTTTAACCATTCTATAACCTGTAACGATCAGAAAATTGTTATTATTCATGCATGCAGCATAAGATGCGTACATGTGAGAAATTCTATTATTCTTGCATTTGCAAATTCAGATACAAAAGGGAAGGTTTCTTGTTAACATCTTACAAGTAAACTTCCGATGGCAGGATGGAAACGATAATTACATTATGTTATATTTACATTTTATAGCATAATCCACCACCTTCTCCAGTTCTTTCTCGGTGATAAATCCATCTCCATCGGCATCGGCCATGAGGAAGCTTCGGGTGGCACGGTAGAGAGGGCAAAATGCGCCGAGGGACCCGAACACTCTCGACAATTCTTGCATGCTCAAGCGGCCGTCTCCATTGATGTCATGCTCCTTGAAGATTGCTTTCATCTCCTCTCTTTGTATCTTGAAGCTAATTGCCTTCTTCTTGTCACATTTACGAGTCATTGGATCCCCCCGAACACAGATGAAACCGACACGATTGCGCAGCCTTCAACGTCGTCGTGTGTTGATTGAGGAAGCTGTGTGTTGCGGGAAAAAGTTGGGCCATAGAAGGGTTCTTAAATAATGGAGCTAGCTAACACATTTGTTTCGTATTTTTGGTGTGTTATGCTCATCTTCATTGGGAAGCTTTGGCGAATATGGAATAACGTTTTGAACTTTAGAACTTTTAACATTGTGAGATGCGCCTTCCTTTTTGGTTCTCTTATCCCTCGGATGTACTTCGGCATCACAAACTTGAAGTGGTCTATCATCAACCAAAATCTATGTACATTTCACTGTATGTCTGATATTATCAATAGATCTTGACTTCTTTT
>JAOANK020794126.1:0-10730 GCA_026257165.2 Telfairia occidentalis | reverse complement strand
AATTTTCTTCCTACCCAAATTCATGTTTGAATGCATTAAGCGTTCAACCGCTTCCGCTGGGAATTCGATTCCTTCAGTAAGAAATTCCAGCTTCTCAAATCTTCCTCGATTCTTGTACGACGATTCTCCATGATTAAAGCTTGATTGATGAATTTGGTTCCACATCTTAATAGTATATGTCTACATCGTTGAATTTTAAGCGTTTAATTACCTGTACATCATGAACTTGAAGTGAAGAATGAACTTGAGGTGACAAAACATAGTTGGTGGTTGTTTTTAGATTGTGAATGAGTCGTGATGTTTCTATATTGTGAAAATTGAGATCAAGTTTTAGTTAGATTAGGTAATTTAGTTTGTCATAAATATAAGTGTTTAAATAATAATTTTTGTATGTAAGAATTTGAATTCAAATTTTATTGTTATGGATAAGTCATGGATGACAAAAAATAAAATGTCAACAAAGTACAGTTTAGGAGTTGAGATATTCATTGAAAATCTGTTATGTCATTCAAGTAGGTCGAATTACATATGTTGTCCATGTTTAAAGTGTGCAAATGCAAAGTCCTCAATATGTGAATGCATTTTACAATCATTTGTTTGTTTATGGTATTGATCCAAGTTATAAGATATGAATTTTACATGTTGGATCAATATCAATTAAGAGAAAGAATGAAAATGAGTGTGCTTCTGCTAAAGAAGATTATGAAGATGTTAATTTTGATAACACCATTGGAATGCTTGAGTATGTACATAACTATTTTGATGCTAAATCTTAACCTTTTGATGAGTTATTGGATGATGCTCGAAAACCATTGTACTCAAATTCTAAGAATTAATATCAGATTCGATAAAGTTATATAATTTGAAAGCAAAACATGGATGGAGTGATAAAGGTTTCACAGATATTTTAGTCTTAATTAATCACATCTCACCAAGTCTTAATGAAATTTCAACTTCTACGTCTAAAGCAAAAAAACATTTTATGTACTCTTGGAATGACATATGAGAAGATTCATTCTTCTGGCAATGATTTTTGGTTGTTTTGAAACGAATATCAAGCATGTTGACTTGGCATGCTAATGAAAAAGAAAGTGATGGGTAGCTACTCGAAAGGTTTGGGAAATTCTTACATCCATAGAACATACGATAAGTGAAAAGAAAATGATCCAATCTAATCCACATCAAATATAATTGCACATTCATCCATGTGTAATCCTGCTCTCGGTAGCCTTGGTAGATTAATTGCCATATATCAATTACATTTTTAAATGCTATCATTAAAAGCCTCCTCTAAGCCCCCATGGGAAGGTGGATAACATGTATAATCTCCAAAAGCTTCCATGACTTGGGACAGAGCTCCATTATTGAATTGCCACAGAACCTTATAAACCTCCAATTGCTAGTCTCTTGTATGATTAAAGCTTCAATGTCTCCTGCCGGAAAGAACGTTATATTAACGTCAATATATTTGAACCATTATAACTTTAAATCTCCATTATTTTACCTACTAGGTGTTGCTTGTGATTGTGGGGCTTAAAATTACAATAATAACCACACTAAAGTTGTGCATGTGTACCTAATCAATTGCAATTGATAAGTATTTATATCGTCTTTACAAGAATTGGTGGTAGATTTTGAACTATTCTAACTCAATCTTTTTTGGGAATTCAAAGAGTAACAAGAATAAATGGTTGATAAATTTTATAACTAATGCCGAACTAAATTAAATGATAGAATAAAAAGAATGCTTTTGAAGTTGTAACGATATGAACGAGTAGGTTAAAATTAAGGTATATATAATGCTATTTTTCTTGAGACAAATGCCAAAGCAAAAGAATTACATAATCAAATCACACAACAATAGTCTCAAAATCCTTCCAGATTTCTCAATTATCTTAAGTTAATTTTCATTAACCTATATGAATTAAACCGGTTGGTTTTGTGCATTAGATGAGTTATTATCCCAAACCTCCTCACTTATCTAGCTGCTAACCGAATTTAGAGGGTAATGTGTTTAAAAAGCAACCTACTCCTACTATTTTCTCCCGACACATAGAGATGATATTCATGCGTGTTGGCAAGACAGAGACAAATATTAAGCACTAAAGAACACCCTTAAAATATTATAATTCCCTAGGGTTTACTTCAATTTCAAATCAATTTAATAACATTGTGTTTAATCCTCACCTAAAGGTGATCCATTCATGCTACAAGATTGAAAATACAAAAAATACTTAAATAAAAGCAATAAATGCATTGATAATAAAAGAAATATAAAGGAACTGCAGATTTCTATTTCTCTAAGAAAAAAGTCGGATGAGTAGTCTTTTATGCTCCAGCTTTCAATGGAGTTTCTTCCTTCTACAGATTATTCTCTAGGAAAATTCAATAACGTCTAAACATGGCTGAAAAAAAAAAAGATAATGGAATGAGTCTAAGTCTGAAATTCTAAACTAAGCGACTAGAAAGTTCTCTCCCTCTTTGACGACAACCTCTTCTATTTAAAGCTCTTTCTTGTGATTAGAAAGCTCATTAGGTCAAATCGTTTGTAAAGAAAGATTTGTTTCTGTATTTTAAATTTTTATTATTCTCATGGAAATTCTCTGTGTCTGTTTTGGTCCAAATTTGCTCGATCAATCTTTTGCTAGAATAATGTTCCATCTTCTAGCTACTGACAAAATATCTAGAATCAGTGGTAGTTAAGCATAAATTTCTCCAATTCTATTCAATTTCTAACATAAATAGAATACTTCAACAATATGAATATTTTCAAGAGCTCGAAATCCAAAACATAGATAATCCTAGTAATTCTCTTAAGAAAGCATAAGTAATTGATCAATTAAAGTGCAGAAATTCACAATAAAAGACTCCTAATTACTCTCTTTTGGAGAGTTATCACTAGGTAGTGTAAAGCAACACTAAAAATTTAAACCATTTTTTACTTTATCTCTTAACACTTTATTACACGTAATCTACATTATAAAAAGTTAATTAGGTTTATCGATACACACTACATGTCACAACACTCAGAATGTCTGGGGTTACCCAGCCATCGAACATTCCTGCAAAAATCCAACTTCTAGAACTTAGACTTAACTGGAACTGCTATTACATGCATGCTTTAAATAGTATAAGACTCACAATAAAACCTTAGAAAAGAAATACAACTTTATTTAAGAATTCTAGCTGTCAATAGTTTCAAACCTTCAGAGTGTTTTAATAGGGATTCCAAAGAAAATACAAAAACTTAAAATAAGTAAAATACCAAAGAATATAATAAAAGTTCAAGGACAACCATCAAAAACTACATCTAGACAGTTTGATGGGGAAACTATGCTCACTTGCAACTATGACCCATATAGTAACTGGCCTTCGTCATCCGCCCTGCACACTTTTGCCATTACCTAAAATATGTTTAAAGGAAATGGTTGAGTCTCATAAAAATACCCAATAAGTGACCCAACCTACGGGGTGGGGCATGCATATACATACATTTATACATAAACATGTTATGACATTTGGGACCTATCCTTGTTCAATCAAAACATTCATTTGTTTTCTATTCTAGGTGATCAACAACCTTAATTCCATCATTAAGTCACATCACATTTGAGTACGAGTGTGAGCCCTAAATTTTAGGGGGTATCCTACTAAAACTTATGGTAGTTGGTACCAATTTAGTGCAACCAAATCTAGCAAAACACAGACCCCAATAGTTCGGAGGTAGTTGTCACACTTGTTAAAAGCATGTATCATGCGCTAAGGTTCATGTATAGGTTCTATATACAAATGACATATACAACTCATCATAATAGATCATGCATGTCATAATCACCACATCATATCATAACATAGATCAAGCATACTATAATCAATATATCAGATAATAAATCATACATGGTATAGACCAATATGAATTCTACAAACAAATCTGACCTAAGCCCCAAGGCAATTATATAAGCAAAGCCTCTTACCTTGAGATAAATCCAATTCAACTAGCGGTCTGATCTATAGGGTTCTTGGTTAACTTAAAATCAAAATTTCAAGAACCCAACCACTAAAAATTTTCAGAAAGAACAATCGAACAACCTATAATTAGTTTCAAGGTTAGACTTTAAAAATGATACATGCGCGAGGGAGAGATAAGAAGAAAACACTACTAGTTGCCACCTGTTGCCCTCGCACGAGCGCCTATTGCTTCACACAAGTTGTCGTCGTCGCATGCAGCCATCGCATGTCACACCATGCTGCCTCCGCAAGCCATCGCATGCCGCACCCACATGCCGTCACACACCATCGCTGACATAGGCCATCGTACGTCGTCGCCGCCTCTTGCTGCTGGTGGTCTTTGCTGGTGCCACCATGGGTTGTAACAGGAAGGGTGAGAGAAAGTGAGGGAGAATTAGAAAATAGGGGAAGTAGGCTAGGATTTTTCTTTTGGAGACTTAAGGTTTCTTTCCTTTTCCTTCGTTATTTATAAAAAGAAAATCCTCGCATTTTCTAATTATTTTTTAGGGAAAGAAATCCTAAAAGAAATCTACCTAAAATCGTAATAAAATGTATCCCTAAATTTTCTTAATTTCTTTTTGTTTTATTTTCCATACTTAATTAAATAAGACAATAAAATGAATAGCTACAACATGCAACTTATACCATTCATTAAATAAAAAATACAATTAAACAACTTCATAAAGAATTAAATATGAAAATAATAAGGTGATACACTACAATTCCGACTTAAGAGTTCCATTGATGACGACTGCTCTACTGACGGCTAGAATACTGAGCAGTCGTCATCAATGTGGTACTTATTTGTGTTGCCTTGTTGTTGAAGTTGTCATTACAAGTCTTCAACAAATCTTTGATACAACTGTCATGTTTGTTTTTCCCTGCTTTTCTCCTCCTTATTTGTTGGGCCTTCCAAGTTCAATGTGAACCCATGTTTGTTCCCTACTAGATAACACATCTTCCCTTCTATTTTTTCAGCTTCAATGACTATCTCACTTTAAGCCCCACATGCTAACTGTTTCTATCTTCTTTTGGTATCGACTTGTTTTGTACTCATGAGCTACTCAATTAGAGACTTAGCTTCCTTGCTTAGGCCCATACGTGAAATCCCATGCTTACACTCTTTCTTTTGTTGTAGGCAAACCCCATACAAATCCACCAATAGTTCACTATCCTTAATTTTCATGACTAGTGGCCCCCATCTCTCATTAATAATTAAGCCTGCATCTTCAATCATCGTCTTCTTCTTTGCATTTATGATATCATTATTAAGTTTCCTATTTGGGGCTAATTTGTCTTCTGGAACATCTTTCAATTTGCAAATTTTTAGTTTGCCATTATTTTTTACCATTATCTTCTTTCAATTTTGTCCCCTCATTAATAAGTTGAAATTTCTTAACTGGTTTGTCTATCGCAACTGCTGTGGATACTTATATAGTGTTGTTGTCTCCATATATATGGTGAGGAAATATGCTTATAGGTCAATTATAAAGAAAAATAGAGGCATTTCATCCTAAAGTATAAGTAATCACACGAGTAATATTTAATTATTCCAAGATATTGATCCACTGGGAAAAATAACTTAAAGAGATTCAATTACTTACGCTCACTTAGATCTTTTTACACAAAAATAGAATTAAGAAGTCACAGTGTTTATCTAGAAGAAATGGGAGCAAATAGAAAACCAAAAGGATTCGAGGAGGCAGCATTGAGACACCAAGCCCAGGCGTTGAGACGCTGGAAAATTCTGGAGAATTGCAGCTGAGCTCATCAGCGTTCAGGCGTTTCTCAGCGGGAACATGATGAAGACAGTGTGCAGCTTGCGCCTCACGCCCAACAGGCAGCATTGAGCATGGCGTGTAAAAGCGTGCGTGCCTCGCTAGTCGCAAGCATAAATGCCCCCAGCGTCTACACACTGCTCGACGCTCAACGCCTACACGGAGCGCCATTTCTGCCTCTAACCTGAACCCGCATTTAGACGGTATTTTTAGCGTCTCGACAATGTCCTCTTGTGTCACCCTAAGCGATGCTCGCGGTGCACAAATTTTGACCGCTTAAGACCAACATTGAGATGCTGACATATAACGTCTCGATGCTGTGAGCAAAGAGCTTATTTTAAGTTCATTTCTTCATCCGAAAAGAGGAGGCCATTTGGAGATCCAAGAGCACACTTTGGAGCATAGTGTTTCAGAGGAGAGAGAGCTTCCCATGGAGTCCCTGGAGCGGTTCGAGGTTCGGGATTGCGAGTCTTACGTCGAGAGCCAGTTTGGCACGTGTCTTTGGGAGTTTTCTTCCCTTTTTTCTATATTTTTTTCATTGTGTATTTTCTTATGGAATTTCTATTTTTAGTTGTGAATTTGAGTGGCGTTGTTCTGCCTTGACACATTGGAATGCTCTGTGATGTTTTTAATGCTTTATGAATTTATAGATTTTTTAATATCCCCAATGATTATTCATGTAGTTGTGTGTTTAAGGTTGTTTAATCTTTTGATCGAGGATTAAATTGTTGCATGATTTAAGTTTTACCTCTAGAGAGTAGGGCTTAGATTAGATCTCGATTGCATGACTACAGTAGGCTAACGTGATGAACGAAGGTCTATTTTAGAGAAGTATGTGTTATTATATCTAGTGGGTCTATTGTTAACTGTGATGAAAAACAAGTTTGCCCTTAGCTCGAGAGAGAATGTGATTACAATGGGTCTACTAAGGGGTGGTAATCGGTGGGTAGTTCGTAATGTCTTTCTAGGTGTGTGGGTAATAGACCGAGAGGTTGAGTCTGCATAGAGACTAGCTGAGCTTGAGAGAGGAAGTCGAATGTTAGTTAAACCTAACTTATAGTTGGATGGCTATCGGGAAGTCCGTTATTAGTAAAGTTTGGTGTCACAAAGCATAGCAATAGAGTCAAGGCACGTTCTTCTTATGTGTCCTCCACCTATCTAGGAGTAGGAGTAGTGTTACTTAGATTTTTTTTCAATAATGGATTCCCTAGATAAAATGAGGTGTGACTATTCGTGGTAGTTAATCAAACTAGAAACCCAATCCCAATGACGACACTCGTACACTCAATTTCACTATACTAAAATTGACCGTACACTGCGGGCATTGCACTGGGTGGCGATCAAGTTTCTGGCATCTGCTGAAGACTGATCGAATACCAGGTACCAGTGCCAACTATAGCAACTTTTGGAAAAGAGAAACACTTTTAGTAAACTTGGAATCGTTGTACATTCACTCTTTCGAGCACCCTATACTTTGGGTTCTATATGGTCTGTGTCTACATTCAAACCCAGGAGTTTTAGGACTGATCACACTCAATTTTACATCTTGAACACTATGTCTAAAGGTTCTACGAAAAGGAGGAATACCCCTCTCACTGTTGTATTCTTCAAATGAATTCCACTAACTCTATATCTGCCAATATAGAGATTAGCTAGCACTTTTCTTTTGGCAGCCAAGTAGGGTGAAAAAGATTTGACACCAACACGGTTTGAAGAAATAGAAAATGTCAATCATTAACTAGAAAAATACAACACCACCATTAACAATACATGAAATCTTTCATTAACTAACCAAAAGATTCTTACGCTACTATCCATTACAGAAATAACAACTATCATTAATGCACTTTAAATGAAAAGTGAAGACAAAGTAGTGTGTAAAGTTTAAACTATTTGACGGTTGAAGGATTTCAAAACTTTTCAAACTTCTTCTCAATTTGTTTCTCATTAGGTTATCAGATTCCTTCTGTCGAGAGAATCCCCTTCTTCCTTTTCTGGGTATCCTTCAATTCCAGTCACTTGCCCTAAATTTGTGTGCCTCACTCCTTAAATAGTGAGGGTGAAATGACCAATGACTCCCTCCTACAATCCCACATGTAAAATGGATGCGAAATGCCACACCATTTAACCATCGCAAAACGCCCTGAAACTGTACATTCCAACACCTTACTATTCAATTCCAATACTAACCTCTATCTACTCGAATGTCCTTTTACCCTTGTATAGATGCTTACTTACAAAAGACTTTAAATGGCTTTAATGAACCCCTTGTTGAATAACTTTCTTTTTTTTTTATTTTGAAAGAGAAATGTTATAGGGTTAAAGTGAGCTCTGAGTTGCCAAGAAATGTGGATAACACGACTCAAGACACCGTCTGACTTGACTGCCATAACTCACCTACTTCACTCACTATTTGCTCTTTTATTTTAGACAACCTTTTGGTGTCAGCACTAGCAAGCCAAGTGTACTCAAGTTTTGTTTTGTTTTGCTTTTTTAAAAAAAACAAAGGGGACATTCGTTTGCCTTACACAATAAAACAACACAACACTAAAGATCTAGATATTTGAAAGCAAACCAAGCTTGAAGTTGTCAATGACCTCACTTAGTACTTGAACTTGAAAGGCAAAAGGGCAGGATAATGATATTACAAAGCAACTAAGAAGGAAATGATTTAGATAATCCACAAAGTCAAAGAAGGATGTTGTAAGTGAGGCTCTATAGGTTAGGGATCAATCAAGGAAAGATAAGGAGATAAGTACTGATTAGTTTAATTGAGCACACTTGAAGAAAGCAACATCACAGAACACACTATAGCTGAGCTCACACTATTAAACTTTCTCCCTTTTCTCTAAGTTAGAAGAAAATCACAAGATGTAAAAGGCATAAGCATAAAAAGACAAAAACAACTATCAACAAGATTTTAGAAACTTCAACAAAAGATGCGGGCATAAGTTGCCAGCATTTCAAACATTTCTACTCAACAGATAAGATATTAAAAATATTCATCACATTTTTTAAGAAGAAAAGAAAGATGCTTCCCTAAGAGCTTTAACTGTCATCTGCATTTGATCCAGAAACATTAGTAGTTTTTCCAGGGGAGAGCGATGGCAAAAGGAGCATGTGAGAATTTTTAAGTTAGAACGTCCAATGCCACACTCGATCCATCTTTTTGGTGTAGCGAATGATGCACTACCTAGTTGCCAACTTATCAAACTAGGTGCATAGAGGGCCAAACATTGTAGCAATTACTTTTGTGCATATTGCTGCTATATCGTCAAGGGAGACTTGTGGTGAAATACTAGGAGCAACAGGATTACAGCTGGACTTCGACAATTTTTTCTAGGCAGCATGGGCATCAACTCCATGTTGGATCCAAATGATCATTTGCCAGTCAGTTTTAACCTTCTCTGACAGCAAGTCGTCTAAATCTTCTAAGGGGACCTTGGCTTGGAGGCACAAGTATGAAATTAAGCGAGGGAAGAAAAATTATCCAGCTTTCTTCTTTGCGTAACTTCTGATTTTTACTTGGATAAGGCTGCCCATGTTGATTTCTATCCCCTTAGATGGCATACACCAGCATTATTTGTTGTCTAGAGATTGAAGAGTCATGTGTTGTTGGTAGGATACAGTTCTTCAAGAAGTAAAGCTAGAAGGCAGCTTAAGGTGTAAGCATGGATGGTAGCAAGGGAATAAACTCCTAATTTGGAACTGTCCATTCTACATTCTCTCTTCCCACTTCCTCTAAGACAACATTCACTTTGTCTTGTAATGGAGAGTCACATAGTTGGTTGCTCTAAGGGTTCTTGGATGGTTGATAGTCATAAAGACAATTTATCACTTCGGCAATGAACTTGATCTTTTTTCCTCAAACCAATGCAAATGTTTGTTCTTCTAAAGTGATATTGACGTTGAATTCTGAAACACGTTGGGAAATCCTTAAAGGTGTATCAACAAACATGTGCAGCAGATTAGAATCTAAAACACTCCAACTAGCTCAATTGAATAAGGAAAATCATGCTATTAAGGAGGAAAAACAGAGAATTTAGAAAACTCACCTTTGAAGTTCAATTCCTCCTCTATCTCTGGCGGATTTGTGCTTGAATCAGCTCCCGGACCACCACTAGAGTCTTCTCGACTATTCTTCGGCCTTGGAATGGGATGGTGGGATCCCTTGATTGTGAAAATAGGAGAAGAAGAAGTGATGTTTGGCTTAGAGTTCAACACATGAACAACCAAAGTTTGGAGCATAAATCACATTCTTCATCAATCATCTTATGCCCGAATTTGAAGCCATTTTATATGCAACATCATGCACAACTACATCACCCATGATTGACACTCAATCATGGTGAGGTAGCTTAAGGATTAAGGTGGCAACATGAGGGCAAAGAAAGGTGGAAAATCACCAAAAAAACACAATTCCAACTTTTCCACTTTCTTTTCCTTTTATTTCTTTATTTTCAATTTGATTTTAATTTCACAAATTAAAATCAATTTTAATTAATTAAATTTAAAACATTTTCTAATTTAATTTATAATTATTTTAATATCTAATATTAAAATAATATTATTTTGCCACCGAGCTTGGTTTTCGAAAAAATTGTTTTTCCGAATATGAATCCATATTCATATGTACAACATTTAAATCTCATTTAAAGGTTATTTTTGGCACCCTTCAATCGTTTAATTCGTAACCAAATGTCGATAGATTAAATGTATCACATATACTTAATATTCTTCCGTAACCGAATTCGAATGCTTCGAATTCATTCATCGCACTGTTTCAAGGTGTTATCCGGTGTGAGCTAGCCGAGGGACCTAATGAACCTATAGATCATGAGCTCCAATGATCCTAGATTAACCGGACAAACTCTTTGACCTAGTTAATCAACATTCATTAACTAACGGGTCACTCCACTAAAGCCCGTAGCTGCACTCTCCTCA
>JAOANK020793907.1:0-10731 GCA_026257165.2 Telfairia occidentalis | reverse complement strand
ACCCCCCCCCCCCCCCCCCCCCCCCAAAAAAAAAAAAAAAAAAAAAAAAAAACTATGGTTTATTGATCTAGCGATTATTTTTTTTTCTTTTTTTATAGTCCTACTATGTAGTACTTTTTTGTTATTACACTTTCCTTAAATCATGGTAAATTAGTATACATTAAGTTCATTATTACCATTTTAGTTCCTCTAGTTTGTGATTTGATTTAAATTTAATTAATGTGATTTTAAAAGTTTCAATTTAGTCTATGTAGCTGGATTGAATATCTTCTAATGTCTCTAGATTTATCAAATATTAAGAGGTTTTTTGTACAACGTATTTTCTTTTAGATGCTAACACATGTCTCTTCACTACAAGAATTAAGAGATTTTCCGATGAAACAAAACGTCGGAAAAACAATAAAAGTCATCGGGAAACACTTATGTCGATGGAAAGAAATCGTCGCCAATGTCGTCATCATTTCATCGTCAGGATATGCTAATTCCGACGAAAAAAACAAACCGTCGGAATAAGTGTTAATCTTTCGACGGAAGAGCATCTCGTCGTGGAGAAGACACAATACCGACGTCTAGAAAATCGTCGTCATTGCTACGTTATGCCGACAAAAATATGTCTGTTGCCAATAGGATGCCTTTGCCGAGGTATAATTTCATCGAGATAGGTCAGTATTAACGATGACATTCTGTATTCATCAGCAATACATAAAATTTTCTAAATAAATGTATCTCTTTTGCGACGCTATAATGTTGTCGGGATATCAACCTAATCACGATGGAAAATAAATTTCCTTCGGAATTCTTTTTTTATAAATATTCAAGTTTTTAATATATTTAATTATTAATAATGGCATTTGTAAACCTATTTTGAAATTCAAATGCAATTAAAATAAAATCTTAATTCATGAAAATAAAATTTTATATTCATTAAATTTCATATATAATACTGTTTATTTGTACACATGACAAGTGTTGTACAACAAAAAAAAAACAAAACAAAAAAAAACTTAAACCTAAGCAATCCTCCTTCGAATGCCTTGTGATCCAATCTTCATTCCTTGAATTACGAGCATGTTTGGACCTAAAATGAAAAACAAAATGTTATAAAGTGTCATAATGCACTAATATATTAGGTAATTTTCAAGAACGAGACAGTCTTAGAAAGTGCAAAATAAGAATTGAAAGTTGTAACCGAAATCCGAGCACATCGAACCCCAAAACAACGTAGAAAGTGTGCAAGTGACATTTTGAAGCTCGAGAGTAGAACTAAATATACCTAACCCACCCATGGAGCTCGCTAAAGTCCCTAAAACATGCCTAAGTGTCCTTTTGACTCCCAAACCAACCCATCCCCGTGCACTCCAAAAGTCCCAGGAAGTTCTTAAATGACATCTCGAGACCAAGACATCCTAGAAAATGCCTAAGTATCATTCCAAATCCCGCAACCTTCTTGAGTAGAACTAAAACAAGTGTCCGTTTGAATCCCGTGCCAACCCAAGTATATCTAGAAATACCTAACCCACCCCCGAGCACTCCAAAAGTCCCAAAAAGTTTCTAAGTGGCATCTCGACACCCAAAACAACCTAGAAAGTGCCTAAGTGTTGTTCCAAATCCTACAAACTTCCCAAGTAGAACTAAAACCACCTAACCCACCCCTCGAGCCGCATAAACTCACTAAAACATGCCTAATGTCCTTTTGAATCCCAAACCAACCCGAGTGTATCTAGAAACACCTAACCCACCCCCGAGTTCTCGAAAGCCCCAGAAAGTTCCTAAGTGATATCTCGATGCCCAAAACAACGTATAAAGTGCTTAAATGTCCTTTCAAATCTACAAGCTTCCTGAGTAGAACAAAAACCATCGAACCCAACCCCTCGAGTCCCCTAAAGTTCCTAAAACGTTTCTAAGTGTCCTTTTTAATGTCAAACCAACCTGAGTGTATCTAGAAACACCTAACCCACCCTCGATTACTCCAAAAGCTCCAAAAAGTTTCTAAGTGATATCTCGACGTCCAAAAAACCTAGAAAGTGCCCAAGTATCGTTTCAAATCCCACAAACTTCCCGAGTAGAAGTAAAATCACCTAACCCACCCCTTGAACCGCCTAAACTCTCTAAAATGTGCCTAAGTGTCTTTTTGAATCTCGAACAAACCTGAGTGAATCTAGAAATACCTAATCCCATCTCTTGGCCAAAAAGTTCCTAAGTGACATCCCAACACCCAAAACAACGTATAAAGTGGCTAAGTGTCCTTCAAAGCTACAAATTTCTCGAGTAGAACAAAAACCACCTAACCCAACCCCTCGAGCCTCCTAAACTTCCTAAAACATTTCTAAGTATCCTTTTGAATCCCAAACCAACCCGAGTGTATCTAGAAACACCTAGACCACCCTTCGAGCACTCCAAAAGCCCCAGAAAGTTTCTAAGTGACATCTAGACACCCAAAACAACCTAGAAAGTTCTCAAGTGTCGTTCCAAATCCCACAAACTTATCGAGTAGAACTAAAACCACCTAACCAATCCCTCGAGCTCTCTGACTTCCTAAAACGTGCCTAAGTGTCCTTTCGAATCTCAAACCAATTTGAGTGTATCTAGAAATACCTAACCCACCCCTTCCAAAAGTCACAGAAAGTTCCTAAGTGACATCTCGACGCCCAAAATAACCTATAAAGTCTCTAAGTGTCCTTTCAAATTCTGAACCAACCCAAAGACGACAAAGTGGCTACCATAATTGGAGGATTGCCACACAATCTTTATAAACACTATTTGGCTAATCTAAATGTCATTATCAGAAAAGTTTGACTACTAGAACTATAGGATAGTCAAATAACTAACCTAGAACAAATCTCATAACTCTGTATATATAGTTGAAAGCTGTGTAAGTTAGTAAAATTTTACCTAGCTAGATGATCTGCCACCTTGTGAGCCCCCTTGCATGCTTCTCATGAGTTCTCAAACATTGCAAATCGTTCTTTTAATGTTGATACCTTGCCTTGCAAATTCTCGACCTTTGCCTCTTATGCTGCCACTTTTTCTTTCAACATCGAAACCTCAACTTCTAATTCTTTTTCCGTTGAGTCGGAGTTGACGATGACAAGCTCCCCTTATATGATTTCAGTTTCAGGCCCCAACCAAGGCCTTTGACGTGGCCTAATTGAGAACCCAAGACTCGTTCACATATCTCATCTTCTAAGATTGTCACGCTCCCTTTTGACGAGGCTTCTCTAATCTTTAACATTATAAGCTGCGGTTTGAAATCTTTAACGTTATAACAGAATGTATGTGGTTATTAAATACTTACGTGAATTGTTTCGAAAGTTGAATAACTTACATATGTTTGTTCTACTTCCTTGTTCACCCATTCGCTGCCTTGTTTGAATCTTGAGAATAATTGTATTGGAGCGAGTTCAACGCCCTCTTTCTATTTCTGTAAGTGAAAAGTCCTAAAATTAGTATAAAGTAAGTAATCCATAATTCTAAAATATAATTGGTTGGAAAGGTTTATCAATTCTTCTTGAACTCCTAAAAATGCTTTCGACCATTTCGATGGTGTATGAAAATTTTGCTTGATTTTGTTTGTCCGTGTCTGCAATTTTCTATCAGAAAAATATAGCTTAATAATCAGAATAATATATTATAAACATGAGAAATGCTGATTAATATAAATGATTATGTACCTTCCACTCGTCCGTCTTATACCTATCACAGAGATCTTTCCAATCATATTCAGTAACTTTGCAATGTGGATTTGCACGAGCGTCTTCAAGTGAGGTGAACTTCTTGTGATGCTTCTAACGTTCGCCCTAAATTCTTTTAAAGTTTATTGAATCTATCTCTCAGTTCTGGAGAGACATCTTTCCACTTGGCACATTTGATGCCAATGACCTCCCTTGTGTGTGTGCCTATCGCATTACTAAATTTTGTCGCATGCTAACACACTAGCTTTTTCAATTCAAGAGAGATGTGTATTCTGATCCTCCCATACAATTGGACGTGTTTGTCCAACTCCAAATTTCGACTAGCACCCCGACGCCTTTGGTAATTGACTCTCACACCTAAACAATCATAAAAGCACAAAAAAAAACACTTAAGAGTGAAAAATAGTCAACTAACTATAAGTAGAAGAACATATTAACCACAGCTTGCGATAAGAGTTGTCTCTATAACTGGAGGAGCCCCATATACAAACACATCTACAGCTTCATCTATTTGGTTCGAACCTACCATTGTTACAAAGCTTTTAAGAAATGAAAAACATGATTAGTAAATGTGCATGATATGAAAAACATGGTTAGTAAAACGTGCATGATTAGTAACACATAAAAAATGATATTACACTACAAACCATATTTATTCACTATTTTTCAGAGGATTCGGCTAGATCATCCTATTCATTGTTTATGAAATCATTATCAAAATCATTTGTCAGCATACTTCTATTCGGTTCTTGCTTCATAATAATAGGATCAACATCGTCTCTATATGATGTGTTATCTTTAATGGTGTCATTGACTACAACTCCACTTGCAGCATCTGCCAACTCAATATGATCTTGCAACACATCCTCGGCTTCTCAAATGTCTGATAAGCATTTATTTTGAACTACTTCCACAACTTTCCAGTGGTTACCCATCTTATGATCGTTCAGGTAAAATACTTGTTGAGCTTGACTAGCAAGGATAAAAGGTTCGTTAGCATACCAATAGTGAGACATTTTGATAGACTTAAATCCCATGTCTACACATAATCTATTTTTCATAGGTTTTGTGCCAAACCATCTATACTTAAAAATCCTGACACGTCTTCTCTTGGCATATTCTAAGTCCAAAACTTCATATAGTACACCGTAATAGTTCATCTCATTATCTTCTTCACAGCTTCCATGCACCCTGACTCCACTATTTTGAGTTGTTCGATGACTGTCACGTTCTATAGTGTGAAATCGAACTCCATCGATAATAAATTCACTATAAGATTGCACTAGTTCATTAGAACCAAGTGAAATGGAATATAAATCATCAGAGGCGTCTTCTTTATCACGTAATGAGTAAACCTGTGATTTGAGTCAATGCAGAAAATGCAGTTGATGTCTATTATGTATTTCAGATGTGCTATTTGCTCGATGACGAATTAGTCTCAAATGTTGCCTATTTATAAAAAGAAAACAAACAACATAGAATGATATTTGATCTTACAACCAGCATTTTGGAAGATAATAACTAGAAGATAACTTTCACGATAACGTAACATACCTGCGATAAGACACTATCTTAGAATAATTGTTCAATATATACCAATGTGCTATTCTTTTTTCATCTGTTGATAGTGTCCTTGGAGTCGTTCTAATGGTTGTGCACTTTGTCTAAACACTGCGAACGCTTCACATACCTCGTCCTTAGAGATTGTACCATTGTTATGTACATCTCTATTAAATCTGATTTCAACTCCACTTAAATACAATGAACAAAATGTTAATGATTCATTCATGGTGAATGTCTTAGCTATAGAATCCTCCAGACGAGCTTTATTGCATACATTTGCTTCAATGTCCATAGGCTCCTATCAATAGGGTATATCCAACTATATGTAACAGACACCACAACTTTGGCTTCATATAATAAGTGGGCTGCAAGAACCATTGCATCAAAAAAATGTTGGTGGAAATATTATCTTCAACTTACATAGTACAATTGCATTCAATCTAAGTCACTGATGGGCGTATGTCTTTGCGCATAAATCACAGAAGAAGTTACATCGCTCAACAATCATAGTACAAACATCTTTTTATAGGTATACTCGAATACCAATAGGAAGAAATCGTTGGAGCAAAACATGTGAATCGTGAGTTTTCAATCCCCATAGTTTACCATCATTGATGCTCATGCATCGTGATATGTTTGACAAAAATCCATCTGGAAATTTGACTAATTTTAGAAACTTACAAAAATCAATTCTCTCGATTGGAGTCAATGTATAAACATCATGTGGTTTAATGATCCTGGATCCATCATTCTGTAAATGTATGTCCTTCCATATCTTCAAATCCTCCAAATTCAAACGTGCATTCATCGTGTCTTTGGTCTTCCCTTCTATATACTTAACAGTGTACCGACCAAATTACCAAAAATATTTTTCTTTATATGCATCACATCCAACTTGTGACTCAATAATATCGACCAATAAAGAAGTTCAAAAAATATACTTTTTTTTTGTCCTATTAATACTTTGCTTTCTTTTCTTATCTTTTATAGATGGATGTTTTCTCAGCACTTGAAAATTCAATTAACTTACTTGTTTGACAATCTCATCCCCATTAATTATATAGAGGAGGTATACGTTCAAATTTATCGTCATGTTGCTTGCTCCTACGCCAACTGTGAGTGTCTGGAAGATAACGTCGATGTCCCATAAAAAATATTTTGCCCTTATCCTAAACGACGATGTATTTTCTTTACAGATGGGATATGTTTGATAATCCTTTGTACTACATCCAGACAAGTCTCCATGTGCTGGGAAATCATTAATGGTCCACAACAAACATGCATGTAATTGAAAATACTCACCATTCATGCAATCATAGGTGTGCACGCCATTATTCCAAATTTCTTTCAACTTTTCAATCAAAGGTTGCAAATAAACATCAATTTCTTTTCTAGGAGACTTCGACCCAGGTATAAGCAAGAATATGAAGTACATTGATAATTTCATGCACTTCCAAGGTGACAAATTATATGAAACAAGCACCACTGGTCACATGCTATAAGAAGTACTCAAATTCTCGAATGGATTAAATCCATCTGAAGCTAATCTCAAACGAATATTTCTTTGGTCTGCAGAAAACTCATAATATCCACCCTGTAGCATCAACTAGATAACATAATGCATCATCTATTTCAACTTTTTTCTCCTTATGCCACCTCATTTCAGATGCAATATGTTTTGACGAAAATAATTACTTCAATCTCAGTATTAATGGACAATGACGTAAGACCTTATGTGGAATCCTCTTACCCTTTTCATCCTTAATTTTATACCTAAACTCACCACATACTGGATAACTCTTGCAATGAACATGTTCTTTCCAAAATAATATGTAGTAGTACTTGCAAGCATAGATGGACTCATATCCTAGCCCTAAGTCACGAAGCTTCCTTTTAGCTTCATAGAATGAACTTGGTATATATGCATTGGTTGGAAATGCTTGTTTTCACAATTGTAGTAGTATATCAAACAATGTGTTAATCCAATTATTAAGCACTTTGATATGCATCAATTGACTAAAAAGTTCAAGGATGAAAATTGCGTAAAACCACAGTACAATTAATTACGTGCTTTAGTTATTAACTCTTTAAAAATATCCCAAGTATTCCTTGCTTCGACATTCATTGGTATCTCTTTCCCAAAGTCTCCTTCATTTATTTTCTTCGACCAAATGACCATGCAAATTATCTAGAAGATCAAACAGTTCATCATCTTCGTTGGCCGCTACACCATTCCTACTTAATTCCTCAAGAGGTGAAGAAATTTTATCCTTTTGAAATGGAGATAAGTTCGCTTGTTCTCCATGATACACCCACTGACTATACGAATGAAATATTTCGTAGGTGAATAAATGACATTCCACTCCGTCCAATAAATGTCACATTGCATTCTAACAATTCTTACATGGACATCTTTTTTTTTTCACCTCATTCACATGATTATTTGTGGCTTTCATGAATTGTGAAACTCCTTGAATATACTCTAGGGAAAACCTATCTCGATGCTTAATCCATTCCTTATTCATTCTCAAAGTGCTTTGATCAAATCACTTTCGTAGAATGGGCAAAGTTTAATCCTGTAGGAATTCGACAAAAAGTTAGATTAATTAACTTTGTCAACAACCTAAGGATGTTTTAAAAATCTAAATACCTCAAGCATGCATATAACATATTTAATGAGCTTATAAGAAGTAAAAGAAGAACTTTGTCCAGTTCAAAACCATCTATCGCTACGTGGCTACACCATCCTTATTGAAAATAAAGGGAGAGAGGGGGAGAGAGGACAACCATCGAGTGTTTACATTTTGGGAGATGAAGAGGTAGAAAAACAAAAACTAGAGAGTGTTTACAATTTGTGAGAGAGGGAGAGAGAGAGGACAACCATTGAGTGTTTACATTTTGGAAGATGAAGAAAGAGAGAAACAAAAACTAGAGAGGGTTTACATTTTGGGAGATGAAGAGAGTGAGAGAGAGAGAGAGAAAACTAGAGAGTGTTACTTAATAGAAGAGGGACAAATAGAGATAAAAACAAGAGAGTTTACTTTATCCTTAATGTCCAGAAAGAGAAAAAAAAGAGATGGAGCAAATTTGTAATCTTTTCCAATCCCTAATGGAGAGAGAAATGGAATCAAATTTGTTTATAGCTCAAATTATCTCAAATGCCTACCATAACTTCAGCTATCATAAACTAAACACTCAAATTCACAAATATTTTAATTTGACAACCATAACGACATGATATTCAAACAACAAATTTCAAATTTTAAAGATTACAAATATATACAATGTACTTATTGTTTATTCTCGCATCAAACACTATAACTTAACAAATAATATATGGAATAGCTCCCTTATAATAAATTCACCGAAAACAACCCCTAAAATATCGGCAGAATTTTTGGCATGGCTTCCATACTTATAAACTTAATGAAAACTCTAAAAAAATTATATTACAGCCACCACAAATTTTCACAAATTGTGAGAATTACATGTAACATATTTATACCAAGCAAAAGTCACGTTTTTTTCAATAATTTCCACATTTTGATAAACATACATTGCTCAACAGAATAATCCCCAAATTAAAATTGAGAAAAATCCCTTAATTAAGTCTATAATCTTAAGCCAACTAAAACTCTCTAATTCAATTTCAATGCCAAGAAAATATAAGTAGCCAAAATGAAGGTTCCTAAAAAACAATTGAAAAGAAAACTTAGGGAAACAAGATACTGAGAACCCTAAATTAGGCACGGCAATTGAAAACCCTAAATCAAAATGAGAACCCTAAACAAGATGTTGAAAACTAAAGAAAACAATCGAAAGAAAAATATAAGCAGCCGCCACAATTTTTTTTTTAATCTTAAATCAAAACATTATTATCCCTAAATCAAAAAACCCTAAATCAACTACCCCACTAGTTTCAATTAACAAATAAAAACTAAAAAACAACTCTAAATAAATTTTAAGCCCTGCAATCAGATTCTAATTACCCAAATAAAAGACATTTTTTAGAACCCTATATCAATTTCAAAACTTAAAAAAAAAAAAATCCTTAAAATGTATACTTTGCGGGACGGCAGACGGTGGCTACGGTGGCGGACGGAGGCAGATGAAGGGAGAGGGAGGGAATACAGAGAGTTCGAAGAGAGGGAGAGGAAAAGTGAGGAAGAAGAAAGGAGGATCATTTTTTTAAGGTCCGATACTGCCGATGAAAGCATGGCGTCGACATTACTAATATATTTGTCAGTAGATGCAGAATGCACCGTTTCATTAAAATTTGAGACCGCCTATTCGTGACAAAAAAACAAACCATTGGTAAATCATCGTCTATAGTGACGAAATAAAAAACTGTCGTAAAAAATTATCAGCGACGTCATTTTAATGGGGAAAACTTTTTTCCTATCGGCAATAGTTTTGCACCAATAGAAAAATTTTGGTGCACTTCGTTATTTACCGACCAATGAAAAAACAACCAAAAAACCTTGTATTTCCAACGAATTGACGATTCTTCGTCAGTTGTAATGACAAGTAGAGTCCTTCGTTGGCAAAGGTTGGTAATACCGACGAGTAATAATTCGTTTGCAATTATCTTGTCAGGATAGCTTCGTATTCCTGTAATGCTTTTTTATCGTGTCCAAGGAAAATTAAATGGGTAAAGTAAACAATTTTCAACATTTGGCTATAAGTCAAGATTTTTTAGACTATATAGGTGTAACAAAATTATATGGATCAAATTAAACTTTTAAATCCATAAAGATGAAATACTTAAAACCAATAACAAATCACAAACCATAAAACTAAAAAATGACAACGGGTTGTATGTATCACAATGACATGGTTTTAGTAAATCATAAGTTGTAATATAGTTTGATCCTTTTGATAAGGGATATATGTCTTAACTAATGAAGATATGCTTGATTTGGCGATGTTATGAAGTCTTACCTCATATATTTTTTTGTTTATTTATATTATATAAATTATAGAATATATTGGCGTTCAGACCATAATTTTAAAAAATGTGTGACTCAAAGTAAAGTTTTCAACCATCGTTTTTTGTAAATTGCAATTTATCGTTTTTTTTTTTTTAAGACAACACATTTATATTAGGCCGCAACCTTAGATTCATTACTATCATTTTGAACCAAACTTTTTAGAGAAACTCATATCTAAATCTCAAAACATTAAGTGAAATTTATATCCAAAAAGATCTCTAAATCTTATAAGTTAGGACAAAAGAAAGAAAAAAAAAGAGAAACATTTCTCAATCTCTCCCCAAACCCCAAGAACATTGTATGACAATTTTCAACCACGGATTAATATAAATATAAGTTAATTTGTGTTGGTGTTAGGAAAGAAGTCAAAATAAACCAAACAATTCGCGAAAGCGAATAACAAACTATGCCCAAACTTAATAGCCTAAAGATTATTTTGATTCCCCAAACAAACAACCCACAATTCAGATCACAAGATTAATAAA
>JAOANK020793470.1:0-10733 GCA_026257165.2 Telfairia occidentalis | reverse complement strand
ACTATATTATCAATCATATTGAACATAATTTCTATTCATGAAATATTTTAACATTTAAAGCACCCAACACAATTATCAATTAGTGCATCTAACAGTCCACATACCATATATGTCATGGCATTTGTTTAGTAAACCTATAGGCAACAATAATAGTAGATCATACAAGCATGCTTATCATCATCCATTTAATTCAGTAATGCAGTAACAACACAATATAAGATCATACAAGCATGTTCATCAAACACAATAAAAAATTCTTAACAAAACAATTATCATACAATTTGTCCATTCTAGTCTTAAGACTATTCCGTAAGTAGAAGCTACAAACCAAAACCTTCAACACGCTATAAGTTGAAGACTCCAACATCAAGCTTAAGCCAAAGCTAAAGTTCTTTAACAAAGCTAAAGCTGAAGTTCTTCAACAAGCTCAAAGTTGAAGCTCTTCAACAAGCTCAAAGTCAAAGACCTTCCACAAACTCAACGTTGAAGCTCTTCAACAAGCTTGAAGTTGAAGACCTTCCATAAAGCTCAAAGCCGAAGTTCTTCAACAAGCTCAAAGCCGAAGATCTTCTACAAGCTCAAAGCTGAAGCTCTTCAACAAGCTCGAAGCTGAAGACCTTCCACAAACTCAACGCTGAAGCTCTTCAATAGGTTCGAAGCCGAAGACTGTCCACATACTCAACGCCGAAGATCTTCAACAAGCTATAAACCGAAGACGTTCAATAAACTAAGCTGAAGTCTCATACTTACTTAAGAGACAGAATCAGAGGATATACATTAGAGATTGTAATACCACATCGCACTAAATTAATACAAACTATAAGTTCATTCCACGTTTTGCATTTTCTTCAAAAATCTCATGTGAACAAAAGCATTGCACAAAATTAAGTTTGATTAATCCACGAATTAATTCACCATTAAATAAGTTTGCCAAAACTCACAATTTCAACAAAAATTTAGTTTTAATGTCGTTCTTCTTTGTAAATTTTATCTATTTTGTTCATTAAATATGTTTTTATAATCATTAAATGTATATAAGAATGTTTTTTTAATGATATTTCAAACAAAAATTTATCAGATGGTAAAAATTACATCACTTTTTATAGTTTAAGGTTAAGATTGCAACACACATCTAAATTTGAGGTTTATTTGAGGAAATTGAACGTTTAGGGTCAAAATTGGTACAATTTAATAAGCTAGAGGTCAAAATTGATTTTTTCAATTGTTTCTTTTATATATAAGATATATCTATATAATATGTAAAGTAAATTTTATTTCTTGAAATTTTACTTTACAAACCATATTTCTTTCAATGAATCGTAATTTATCTATTTATAAAGTACAAATATGAAATAATAATAAATATATACTATTATAGATTTTGTTTTTATTTTTTGTTTGATATTAAAAATACATACAAATATTCTTTTAAATTGTTAAATATAAAATATTGATTTCATCAAAAGAAACTTTAATTCTTATTCAAAAATATATTAAATTTTATTCTCCTTTTTCATGTAGATTATTCAATAATAGGAAACTATTGAATGAATTAAATGTCAAACATAGTTGTTAGTTAAGTTGGTATATATCATTGATCCAAAACCAACATGAGCATAGCTTTCCGACTAAAAGATCGTAGGTTCGCTCTCACATATTGTTGAACTATATATATATATTTATTGACCAAAAGGTTAAAGATTCGCATTCCCTATCTCATATATCATTGGACTCAAAAAAATAAAAAATGTTGTATCAAAACAAGTATATTTCATATCAATATACTTATACATCTTAAATTATATATATATATATAAATTTGGTACTTTTAACATAAAGCTCTAGATTTGTTATCGTGTTAACTTATTCGTTGGAGTTCACTTAAAAAAAAATCACATTTAATATGAGTTAAATGTTAGGCTCGAGAGTATATTTTCTAACATAAATACGGCTCGTCAAACCGAGCGTAGCTTAATTCGTTAAAAACATATTTTTCTGATCAAGAGGTCATGCATAGATTCGAATCTCGCCACCCAGGAGTGGATCTACGAAGTGGCCAGGCGAGCATGTGCCCAATGAATTTAAAACTATTATATTATATATACAACTAAATTCAAATAAAATACCAAAATAGGAATGTAGCTCATGTGCCCCCCGAGCACTTGAGTTCAATCCTAACCACGCCCATTTTTCCTCATTTTGCTTCATTTTCCTATCTGCGTGCCCCCTCGACGCTTCATTCCGATTTTCTTTATTTCATTTTCTGATTTTTTTTATTCTAATTTATTTTCTTATCCATCGAATTTTCAATTTAGGCGAGCTTAAGCCCAATTAATTTAACACTACCTTAAAATGTTAGGTTTTGTTTAAAACTTAGAGAATAAAAAAACCTAGCCGTATTCTTTCTTTTGTTTTTTTTTCTTAATAGTCGATAAAAATTGTTCTTTTACAATTCAACAACAACGGAGATACTAAATTTTATACTCTCTTGAAAATGTATTATTTACTTTGCAAGTAATTTCTCTATTTTTATTCATATTATTGATATTACTATTTTTTTAAAAAAAAATGTTAGAGTTAAAGTTAAGGGACAAATATTTTGTCGACCTCCAAATAAAGTTATCATAGATCGGTTTTAGAACATGAAACCTCGTAGAGGATAATTGTAATGTGTAAATTGGTTTATTTAAATATTTATTAATATTAAAAATTTTCATTATATTTTTATTATATTTTTCTATATGGTGCTCTTGAATAAAATTCATGGATCTGCCTTTGTTCCCACCCCACATGTTGAACTCAAAAATAAAAAATAAAAATAAAAATAAAAATAAATAAAATAAACTAAACTAAATATGGCTTAAAGATTATTGAGCCAATACATTACTAATTGTCTAGAAAAAAAATACATGCCATCCACTTTTTCATAATTGTAACAATAAGATAAATACAGAATATTTTTTGCAAATATTATGAACACTTTCTAGTCTCTAAAATAAATAGACCATGTTATAGTGTGAATAATAATTTTAAAAAAAAAATGATTTACATATATTTCTTTCTTTCTTTATAATAAAATACAAATGAGTATGTAAAATTATCACAAAAGGAAAAGAATATTTCCAAAATGCACTTTTTGTATATATTTTTGGTTTAAAAATTCAAAACAAAAATTGTAAAAGCAATAATCATTGTCTCAAAACATTTTTCAAATATGTGTAAGCTCATCCATGACTTCAATTAAATTATCATTGATATATTAAAATCCCTAATTACAAAAAGTTGGCATTTTTCTATAATCCAAAGTTTACACACTTGATTGAGTCTCAATCAAAATTAATATAATGTTAAAGTCAACCAAAGTGAAGATGAATTGAAAGCCACACACTTTGGATTTTACAATAACTACTTTGATTTCTTCCATTATAAAAAAAAATTTCTTTTGAAAAGATCAAACAATTTTCCTCTCATGCCTTAAATTATTTCATTTTTTTAACATAGTTTTCAGTTAGCTTCATGTTTGACGCTCACCAATTTTAATTATCAATCCAATTTCCACCTACCTTGTAGTTCTTTTTTGTGTAGAAATTTTGAAAACGTAAAACTTGGGTGAGTTTTCTCTTTTTCATAGTTTTGAAAATTAATTCTTGTTCTAAGTCACGTGTAAAAAGTTCGC
Source organism: Telfairia occidentalis (assembly GCA_026257165.2). Taxonomy (NCBI): domain Eukaryota; kingdom Viridiplantae; phylum Streptophyta; class Magnoliopsida; order Cucurbitales; family Cucurbitaceae; genus Telfairia; species Telfairia occidentalis. The sequence goes on along the minus strand of JAOANK020793470.1, from coordinate 7,057 downwards.
TCTTGCGTTCCCACAGACATAATCAATAAGTATAGTCATCGTCAACATAAACATTCCATAGTGATTGAATAAATGGAATGTAAAAATGTGTCGTGATTCGACCTTCCTAGGGCCCAACCTTGCTAGATTAAAAGCAATGCTTAACCATGTGCAAACTTGCCCTATTCTACCAAATTAGGTTGCGCATGTGTGATACAATACTTTATTTATAAATTTTAGACACTTCTTATGTACAAAAATACATTATATATATTTTAAGTTCAACAACATGTGAAGGTAGGAATTTGAACTCACGACATTTTGGTCGGAGAGATATGTCTTAACCAATTGAGCTCTGCACGGTTGGACTATATATATATATATTCAAAACAAAAAATTAATAAAATCTATACGTTCAGTTATGTTAACCTCAAATCAATTGGAAATTATATGACAAAAAGATTAAGGCTTAGTTTGATATTATTGTAGCTTCTAATATAATTGTTGGGAACTATACTTTTAGAAAAATTAGAAGTAAATTAGTGATCGATAAATTTCAATTTTAAACCTTAAAATAATTAATGTTAAATTATTGTCATTTAGTTGAAATGAAAAATTATTTGATAAAAAAAAATTAGAAAAAACAATATTTTAAAAAATTGGATCTGTTAAAATTTCATTCATGTTTTCTCTAGAGAAGATAGCATATTTTCAAGAAAGTGAAATTTAGAAGAAGAAAGTTTTAAAAGTAGCTAAACGCATGATTTTGCACGTAAGAATAAATGAAAAAAAAAAAAAAAGATATAAATTAATAAATAATTTATTTTGCCAAACATTTTAGTTAAAATTCTTCCCATAATAGCTTTAATTTAACATATGTAAAAACAATCTCAATCTGTCAACCTAAGCATATAGCTCAACTGATTAAGATATATGTTCCAGATTAAAAGATCGTGGATTTGAGTTCCCACCCCAATACCTTGTTGAACTAAAAAAAAAATCTCAAACCGACCCTAAATACATTAAATAAAGACAACTATTATTTAACTTAATTATTCAATTAATAATAATTTCAGTCCATACAAAAATGTTTATAACCAACATAGAAAACAAGCAAGACTCTACAAACACAATATTTCACTAATTAGTGTTTAAATATTTTCTCTCACTTTTGAAAAACTTTCGAATTTATATCCTCACGTATTGTTGAATTAGAAAATAAAAAATAAAAAGAGAGAGAGAAAAAGAAAAAAAAAAAAAAACCAACTTATTTCTTTGTCGTGCTTTAATCCTTAGCTATTAGGTCTGAACATATATTTTAGTGAATTTTACAGCACTTTTGACTCATTTTACAACTCAAATTAATACAAGTATCTTTTACTTGTCATGGACTATGCCAACCAAACAAAAGTCTCTTTTTTTTTTTTTTTTGTTTAGAGTTCAATATTTGTGGGGATGAAAATTAAATTATCGAACTCTGCGATAATAGTATATGTCTTTATCTATTTAGTTATACTCAGATTGACAACAAAAATATAATCTATATGTGCATTATGTTACAAATGTTTCGACTTATACAAACTAACTTTAATTTAAGCCATTAATCTGTCGATAATATTATAGCGGATCAATGATACATTTTTATTATTGTTTATTTAGTTCAGCCATTGCAAAATTGGAAAATAATCGAACCATATCGATTACCTTTGAAATAGTAGTAGATGCCTTATATCCATTGAACAACTATACTCGAATTGATACATCTTTGACATTTATATTATAAGGTCCATTTAATAAAATAAGATATAATGAGTTAAAATAGTGATGTAACATCAACAAAAATATGGTTTAATACTTCAATATTTCTTCAGTATTAGAAAAAATTTCCATATGCCCAATTTCATCCATATCACACAAAGGGTTTCAAAATGTCAACTTCCTTCAACTCTCTCTCTCTCTCTCTCTCTCTCTTATTTTATTTTATTTATTGCTGTTTTTGTTGATATTATTATCTGTTTAAAGAAACATTTTTTCAAGATTGCAGAGTGGTGAGATATGGAGAAGGCCATATGTGGGGATGAATCAAATAAGCCTTTCTCACAGTTGACTTTAATTTCTATGTAATTTTTTCTTTGTTTTTGAAGTCCTTTTCTTCTTCATTTTGTGGGGTTTGAAAACCAAAAAAGATAAACACTAACATCAACTATATATGATCTTCCTCACCTTAATTAGAGAGCTAGCTAAAAGCACTTCCCAATATAATCACTTTTCTTTTGAATTAAGATATGTGATTTTGAAATTAAATCATGATTTCAAATTCCCAAATGCTCTCTCTTCCTTCTCAAAATTCCTTGATTTCATCTTCTAATAACGATCATCATGAAACTGATCTAGACCACTTTTTTCCTTCTGACTCTCATTCAAGCTCTCTCCTTTATAATCTCTCGGTTTTGAAGGAGAAACTCCACCAAATCCAATCCGTCGTCAACATCGTCGTCTGCAACCATCAAAACTCGACAGAGTCCCCGCCCCCACCCCCGCCAGCGTCGTCCACAGCCATCAACTCTTTAATCCAAGAACTCATCATGACTGCTTCCTCCATGTTGTTCACATGTCAACAAATGAACAATCTCATCGTTAACACCTCCATACACAACAATATCATCGACGAGCTCCACGGTCAGCACCACCACCCTTGTCAAGGTCTTGCCGAAGATGACCACCGATCCACCATCCTTTTCGACATGGCAAACGATCATCACCATCAGAACTGGTATAACACCGTAACAACTTACAACAACAACAATAGCAACAACAATAGAAATGGTAGAATTGAAGAGAGAACGAGGACGACGACGACGACGACAACGCAAGATCGTAGAACTTCAATCGACATCGTCGAACTAGACGCAACAGATCTTCTGGCAAAATACACTCATTATTGTCGAGTTTGCGGGAAAGGGTTCAAACGAGACGCGAACTTGAGAATGCACATGCGAGCGCACGGAGACGAGTACAAAGCGAGTGGAGCATTGAGCAACCCAGAGAAGAGCCATGGAACGGAGTTGATGAAGATAAGCAAGATGGGGACCAAATATTCATGCCCACAAGAGGGCTGCAAATGGAACCAAAAGCATGCCAAGTTTCAGCCATTGAAATCACTGATCTGTGTGAAGAATCACTACAAGAGAACTCATTGCCCCAAAATGTATGTCTGCAAGCTCTGCAGTAGGAAGAAATTTTCAGTTCTTTCTGATTTAAGGACTCATGAGAAGCACTGTGGGGATGTGAAATGGCTGTGTTCTTGTGGAACCACATTTTCCAGAAAAGATAAGTTGATGGGTCATGTTGCTTTGTTCGTCGGCCACGCTCCGGCGATCGGTTCTGCGACTAATTTTCCGGGAAAATCGTGACTTTGTGAGAGCCAAACAGGAATAACATCACCATGTTCATTCATTCTAGTGGATTTTATGAAATAATATCTGTGTATATACTGTATATTTGGTATGAAAATTTTCCTTTTTGTTTTGTTTTTATGGGTATTGTTTAGGAAGATTTGTCTGTTGTGTTTTGCAGCTTATTTATAAAGTTCTTTCGGTTCATGCTTCTTCTTGTAGAATTTCACGGAGATTATGTGTGATATAATCAAATTATCATTTTATAATATGGTTCTTACTCGTACATTTACTGTTTTTCTTTCTTCTTTCCTTGAGTTTAAATTTATTTCAATGAGGGGAGATTTCTCTACATTTTAATTTTGAAGTTCATCTTTATTTTAAAGAATTATCATCAATATAATTTGATGGGGAAGGGTGTTTCTTGCTAATTTTGATATGTAGCCAAATCGAACACAATTTAATTAGTTAAAACATGATCACCCAATCCAAAAGATCATAGGTTCAAATCTCCACCCTACATATTGTTGAACTAAAAAAAAAATTAACATAACTCAATTGATTAAGACATAATCTCTCTAACCAAAAAATAGTAAATTTAAATCCTCACTCCAACATGTTTAAACTCAAAAAGAAATTGCTAAACCATTAGATATTGATTAATATATTTATTTTTTATGTTCAATCCAAATATAATTTAATAGATAAGATATCAACAATTATCATAAAAATCAATGGTTTAATCTCTCCATACTACAATGGTAGAGTTCAAAAGAAAATGCAATTTTATGAATATTTTCAACATTTTTTTTAGTTCAACCATGTGACATTTGCCCTTTAAAATAAATATCAACTCATAGAGTTAATTAAGTTGGCATATAAATTAATTATCTAAAACTTCAAAAGTTCTTGATTTACTCGCTTGTACGTTTATATGATATCGCATAAGAACGATAAGCATTGGTATTAAAATTAAAAATGATAAGTATCACAAATCATCACCAAACATCATAGCATACATATAGAATTGTTATGAATACTAAGATTAAAATTTTGTTGGATTTGTAAAGGCTTCCCAAAAATTTACCATAAATCACAGTCTAAATTAAGTTGCCCAATTGAGTCTCTCTAGTTGTTTAGATGAAGAGTACAAAATGTAATAGTCATTGTAAATATTATGAAAAAAAAAATTGAAGTGTAAACCCAAAAGTTACTCAATTAAATAAAATATAGTTAAAAAAGAAAACATAATTTCAACGATTAAAAATTTGTGGGATTCAAATCCTCATTCCCATAACAGTCGTAATCTTAGCAAAATACTGTTTTTTGTTGTTATATGATAGAGAAATCATGCACTATAATACAATAATATGATTGTCATCCCAACAATATTAGTGTATATATATTATTTTTTTAGTATAAATATTCTCTCATGCATTTATCGAACCAAATAAAGATCATCACAAAGATCTAGATCAATCTCAATGATAAATTGGAAACAACCTAACTTGAAATAACATAAAATTTCATGCAGAATGTATAATTTTATTAAGCATCGAATAAAACATCCAGAGTAGAGTAATCCCATAATCCAAACTAAGAACCCTAAAATACAAATTGTTATCGAATTTCATTGCAGACATAAACCCAAACGAACTTGGTAACCGAAAAATTAGGGCAAGACTTGAGAGATACGTCACAAAAATCGAACAAATGCAGTCTAAATCTCAACAATGTGAGCAGAAGCAAGCAACTGAAGGAATCAAGTTATATAAACCGATCTTCATTGATTTAATTCCAAAATATGCAAACAAAAGGAAGCGAAATCAAGGATTCAGAAGAGTCAGGCTGCATTTTACACAAGAAACCTCTAAGCAGTATGAATCTAAGAGCTAGTAAACTTTGTTACAGCTTTGGTACCCTCAGAGACGGCGTGCTTCGCCAACTCACCAGGAAGAACAAGCCGCACCGCCGTTTGGATCTCCCGAGAGGTGATCGTCGGTTTCTTGTTATACCGAGCGAGTTTGGAGGATTCCTGAGCCAGCTTCTCGAAGATGTCGTTGATGAAACTGTTCATGATTCCCATGGCCTTGCTGGAAATTCCGATGTCCGGATGAACTTGCTTCAGCACCTTGAAGATGTAGATCTTGTAAGTCTCGACGCTCTTCTTCGCTCTCTTCTTCTTCTTATCGGAGGCGTCTTTGGGGAGCTTCTTCTCGGCTCTCGGCTTCTTCTCCGCCGGGGCCTTCTCGGCTTTCTTCTCCTCCGACGCCGGCTTCTTCTCGGCGGGCTTCTTCTCGGCCTTCGGTGCCATTGCTAAGTTTCCAAGGAATTTGAGACTTTCAGAGACGGAGTCTTTGATGTGAACAATAGTGAATTCTGAAGTGGTTGATAAAGGGACCTCGTATTTATCGATGGAAACGGCGCGATGTGATTGGTTACTTATGTTTAAACGCGGATCGATGACGTGGACGGTAGAGATTGGGGATTTCATATCTGACGGCCGTATTTGATTTATGGCTGGTTTTGGGGACCGATTTGATTTTCAGTTTCGCGGCTTTCCGATTTTGGTTGTCTTAAAAAATTTCAGGTTTTGGCGGGTCATTTTGAAAGCTCAAAACACATGAAAGATGTTAAGTTTTTTTGTGAAATAAAGAAAAATAAAAGGAACAAAAAAAAAAATCAATTTTTACTTTTAAGCTTGTATATCAAATTATCAATTAACTTTTAATTTTATCTAATTAGACTCTAAATTTAGATAATTATCTACGTTAACTTTCTATTTAATTTTTGCTAATTTATCCATTAATTTTAAAAAAATTTAATACATAAATTATTGTAAACTCACTCATTTTAATAAAATCAAACATTACACAAATTTAAGTTTGATTAATGCACAAATTAATTATTAAATTGTCAAACTAAACATAGTTTAATTGCACGAGATTTTTTGAGAAATTTATTTTCGTGGAAATGAACTTGATTTTATTGATTTTGTGTAGTAATACAATTTCTAATGTATAATCCTTTGATGCTTTCTCTTTGATTTATTCTTTACTTCGAGGGCTGATGAGCTCGTTCTCGAGTGGAGAGAATGTAAGTCGTTGACTTTAGCCTGTTGAAGAATCTTCCAAGTCTTTGACTTTCGGTAGTTGAAGAATCTTACTTATGGTTGTTGAAAAACCTTTTAAGTATTTGACTTCTGTTTGGTGAAGCTTGTTGAAGAGCCTCTGACTCTGCTTGGTTGAAGAAGACGATCGATTTCTTGAAGTCTTCTGGTCTTTAGCTTCTATTGAACTTCAGAAGTCTTGGATTTTTTGGGAGTCTTGGATCTTCTGAATGCTCTGAGTCTGAATTCTTTTTAATCCTTCTATTTTCTCTCTGAATTCTGAATCTTCAATCTTCTGACTCAATCTTTTGAATTCTAAATGATTGTAAATGAGGGAAGACACCTCTATTTACAGAGACTTTAATGGATCTCATATGGATCTTTTGAATCTCTTGAATTCTTACTCATCTTCAATCTTCTGACTCATTCTGAATCTTTCTGTATTCTTTCTGAAATTTGAATGAATGTAAATGAGGGAGGACTCCTCTATTTACAAAGACTTTGATGGATCTCATATGAACTTGGGTTTGGGCTTGACTTTTGGGTCCAACCATTAGATTTGAGCTTATTTAAA
>JAOANK020793361.1:0-10733 GCA_026257165.2 Telfairia occidentalis | reverse complement strand
GAAGGGAATTAAGGCAATTTTCCTTCCCACTCTCTCTCTATTTTTATTTCTCCTATATAATTCTATGATGAACATAGAAGTTGGATGCTGTATTTCACGTTCTTCTTTCCTCCCAAAAATTACAGAGAGATCTCACAATCTCAATCTTTTTCCTTCCCTTGAGTATACCAAGTTTATTGAGTTGTATTGTCCATCGATTGATTGCTTCTTGTTGATCAAGGTTCTGAGATATTACGTGAAGTTCTACAAAGGTAAACATATTTTTTTTCTTTCTATATTTTTACTTTTTGCATGGTCGTTCAACCACAACAGGAAACACACAAGAAAGGAAAAGAAAAGAAATAAATAAATAATAAACAAGAATAAAAAATATATGTATATATACAATAAAAAGAAAAGAAAAGAAAAAATAATAAACAATATAAAAAATACAAATACACCCTAAAGTAAGATCTACACAAATGCCTCAATAATAAAAGAATTAAAAATATGCCGATCCTCGACAATGACGCAAAAAATTTGATCCCATGCAACAATGCGTTACCGCAAATGGATGGGTCAATCGTAGTAATAAAATGATCTATCCACTAGGGATCAAGATTTCTAATTCACTTAGTTATTGATTAATTCTTTCAACTTTATTTAGGTAACCGAACTTTAGGTGATAAATCTAATCTAAAATGGACAATAATATTAGGCATGTAATTAGACGAATATCAAGGGACAAGGTAGTACTAGGGTGTTGGCATTATAAATAGTGAAATTAACTATCTAATTCAACTTGAGAGATGCATTTAAGTACCAATTTCCTAAGTATAAGGTTATAAAACTGTGCTTCCCCTTCTTGAGGTCCACTGACCCTCACTGAGAACTTCTTATTCGATCTCTCACAATAAGAAAATTCAAAGAAGCATAAAATCTAACCTATTTCGGACATCACACGTGCCCTATCACTCTCATGAATTGAGAAACACATGTCTAAACCCAAATGTCTCCATCTATTACCCTCTCTCTCGAGCAAGATAGTAAAAACATGCAATACATTTATTAGCCATATAAATGATAGCACTCAAAAAGTGCTAATTTAGGGCCTCTAATTTGGAGCTTTTGTGTTTTATAAGTATACTTTGATGCTTTTATTTATGAAATTCTGTAGGAACCGAGCAGTCTAGGAGAAATGATACAATTAAGGTTGTTTGGGATGAAAAATCAGCAAAAATAATTAAAAAGTTTGCTAACGCATGAGAAGAATGAAAGTGTAATTTGTGAGCCAGCAGCTCAATGCTAGAGGACAATGTTGAGATGCCTAAACAATAATCAGAAGGCAGAGGACATTATCGTTGAGACGCTGGAGAACTACATCTCAATGCTGCTACGAATTGGGAAAGCAAAATGTGAAATTTTGATGTAGCGTTGAGACGCTACTTCGAATATTTTCCCTCGTCTTTAAAAAACCATGGTAGCATTATGGCAAATATGGAGTGCAGCATCTCAATGTTGCGGCGATTCCTATTTAAACAACCTTATGTTTTAGGTTTTGGGAGGCCATTTTTTGGAGAAAACATTCCAAGAGATAGAGGGGAGATCGATTTCTAGAGTTCTGAAAGAGGAAGAGCCATTCCAACTATTCGTGGGTGAAAACTAAGGGCACTTCGAATGGCTTGATGGAGGAGATGACGTCGAGGCAATCCTGGAGTTTTTCTTCTTTTTTTCTTTACTTTTGCTATTGTTTTGAAAAGTACATTGTGAGATTTGAGAGCTACTGTGTGGCTAAAAACCTTGTAATCTTAGGGTGTTGGACTTCTTAGTTTAATTTGATGTGTTGAATTATTTTATGGATGAATTTTGGTTGCTAAATCCTCCTAGTATTTGTGTAATTCATTAATATTCTTGCATGAGAATGTGGAATAGATTCTATGTGTTATTGATTTAGCTTGAAAAAGTATGTCAATAGTTAGATCTCGAATGTTAGGCCTTTGAATTTTACGCATGAAAGTGGTAGGTTTAAACTGAGGCAAATTTTAGAATCAATTCAATTGCCATATTTTTTTAACGATTGTAAGAAATTGAATTGTTAATTGAATGTGAGGTTAGGTGAACTTGAGAAAGCAAACCTTAATTTATTAGAACTTATAAGCCTATGATTTTAGCTAAGTCAAATTAGCTTAAAAAGAAGCCAACACCCTAGGATTCCCTTATCTTGAAATTTTCCTCCCTAAGCGTGCAATTTTTAGTATTTTTTATCTTTAAGTTTATCGCTAAATTTAACCAAAAAATCTCTAGATAAAATTTGAATAATTGATTGGAAACTAAGAAATTTATAACTTGAGTCCTAGAGGACGATACTCAGCCTTAGGGCAATATTACAATTTTACCCATAAACTTGAGGTATCGCAGTGAATAGTAATCAATATACGTAAAGAATAAGTGCTGGAACTTAGAAGCAAAATAGTAATAATGCATTAACGAGTAAAAATCAATAATCAATTGTCCATAAACAAACAAACACCCTAAAACTAATGTGTTTAGCTACAAAACACCATAGAAATCAAGTCTAAACGACCTATCACAATAGATTACATAAAATAAAAGAGAGAAAGAACAACTCCTAGGCCGATTCTTCCAGTCTTTGGCTCTGAGCTGATGCCCGTGCTCGTAGTTTTCACCTGCCGAACACTAGAAAAGCTTCCTAATCAACGCCAACTCGAATGCCAACTAAAATCTAGCTTGGCTGCATGAAAATCGCAGTGAAAACGACCCAACAACTCCCTGAAATAATTTCAAAAATCTGTATACTGTTGCTTGTGATGGTGAGGCTTAATTTTGTAATGATAAGCACACAAATCAATGTGCAAGTGTATGCAGCCAGCAGCAAGTGATAAGTATTTATATCGTCTCTATAAGGATTAGTGGTAGATTTTTACCTATTTTAACTTAATCTTTTAGTGCATTCAGAAGTAACAAAAATGAATGATTGATGGTTTTTATAACAAATGTTGAATTAAATTAAATGACAAAATAAAGGGAATGTTTTTGCAGTTGTAACGATGAGAATTAATGGGTTCGGATTAAGGTATAATGTCATTTTTCTGAATAGAATGCTGAAGCAAAAGAATTGCAGGATCAAATTACACAACAATAGTCTCGGAATCCCCCCAGATCTCGTAGTTATCTTAAGTTAATTCTCATTAATCTACATTAATTAAACCTGTTGTTTTTGTGCATTAGGTGAGTGATTATCCCTAACCTCCTCACTTAGCCAGCAACTTACCTAATCTAGAGGCTAATGTATTTTAAAAGCAATCTACTCCTCGTATTTTCTCCCGAAACATAGAGAAGCTATTTATACCTTTTGGCCAGGTAGACATAAACGTTAAACAATTTCAAACACATATAACAATTCAGTTCGACAAGCTTTTATTTCAAAAGTAAATCAGTTCAACAACATCTCTCTTAATCCTCACCTGAAGGTGATTAGTTCATGCTATGTTGAATAAAAGACAACAATAAACAAATGAAGACAGTAAATGAGTTCATGATGAAACAAAAACTATCAAGAGTTACAGAAATTAGTTGCTCCACAAAAACTGTTGCAAGAATCGCTTTTTCTGCTTCAGCCGTCAATGGAGTTCTGCCTTCTACAAGTTCTCCTCTACGAGAATTCAAGGAACAGTGACAACTTTGGTAAACTTCCGCAAGGAAATGCTCTAGAAAACTAAAATAAATTGAGAAATTGATCTTCAAGTCAGAATCTCTAATCGAAACTAATCGTCCTCCTTGAATTGGCTGCATTATTTTCAGTTTATAAGTCTCCATGTGTGATTAGAAACTTATTATGTTAAATCATCCACGTGCAGCACTTCCAACAGTTGATTAATTCCATGAAAGATAGATTTGTTTCTCTATTTGAAATTTTAGTTATTTTCGCGTGGGGTTTATCTGTCCATTTTGCTTCAAAATTTCTCTCTCAATCATTCCACTAAAATAATACTCCATCAATTATTTGCTCAACAAAATACCTAGAATTAGTAGTAATTAAGCACAAATCCCCTCAGTTCTATTCCAATGTTGTCATAAATAGAATGATGCAACAATATGAAGATTCTCAAAACTACTATATGCAAAACAAAGGTAAATCCAGCAATTATTCCATAAACCAAAGGCAATTTACTTCAAGATTGAGATGAAATCTAGCCTAAAAGACTCCTAATAACTCTCTTTTGGAGAGTTATCAAAATCTCCAAACTCGAACTATTGCTTGTCCTCGAGTACTGCTTTAGATTTCTAAGAAACAAAACAATTGATCTGGAAAACATAATCCTGGAGCAGAATCAGATAAACAATTCAATGAAAGACTATCAACTATCAAGTTATCTCACATCTCTTTCAGGTCAATCCCTTATGTTCCCTTCATCTTTTTGTACATGACATGAATTTCACTTATTCTAAAGACCCTAACTCTTAGCTAGCTAACTTCTATGTCATCAACCTTGTAGTGCAATCCTTCAATCAGAATCTCATCCTATTCCCTTCTCTATCCTGTCTTTGGATTCTTCAGATTTAAGTTTACAAAAATTGTTGACACATTGCTCTCTCAAACAACTTACCTACAGTAAAGATTTTGTTCCCTTCAAGTCATAGCCTTTTTAAACATTTATCACTTATCTAGAACTTCATTCATATTCTTTGTAGCAAGCCTTCCTGTTATAAAGACACAGTAACATTCAGACAACATTCATCCCTCGTAATTCCCTTTTTCTAAGTTTGTTTTTTTAATATTCACCTTTCTCCTGATTTTCAGGAAGAAAACATTTGTCTAAAAGAAGAGAAGTGTACTACCAAGAAAATAGGTGCACATTTACATTATTCAGAATAATTCAGATCCAATAAGGTTAATAAATGCAAAAGGACTAAAGGGGCTCAACAACCCCAAACATAAAATATGCATTGTTTTTAATATGCTGGTGATCGCACTCAACAAAGTGTCACCGCAAATGTACGGGTCAATCATAGTAATACTACCTAGAAGAACAAGTATCGTCCTCAGGGAATCACGATCTCAAATTTTCCTAATTATTAATTAATTCTCTTTATTTTATCTAGGGATCACAAGGTCATGGAAAATTAAAGAAAGCAATAAGAAATACACACTAACGATGGATTAAATCAAGAGAAGGACGATTCTAGGGTGTTGGGGTATTTAATGACCCGATTAAACCATCAAATTACTACTGACATGCATTTTCTTTTGTTTTGCACCAAAGTCTAGAACTTTATTAGTTCGGGTTTCCTCTCTCAAGCTCAACCACTCTCAATTATCTATCCTAACTCAATTTCTTGCAATTAGAACAAACAATTGGAAAACAAATTATTCATTGTCAACTCCACATGTTCTCCATCACCCTCGTACATAAAGGAGCATAAATTTGATTTTTAAGGCCTAATTTATTACCCTCTCACTCGAGCAAGACAATAAATGCAAGAACCTAACAATTAATGGCCATTTAATTGAAGGATAATACAGTTGGAAATTAAAAGGGAATCAAGGATTTAATGCATTCCAATAATAAATCAACAAATTTAATTGGTCTTTTAAGTCCCAACACTCTAAAATCAAGTTAACTAGCCAGCATACATAGCATTCACCAGAAATTCTACAAAAAAGATAAAGAAACTGAAATGGAGAAGAGAAGACTCCTGGGTGGGCATGCTTCTCGAGGTATCAAAACTCGATGTTGAGCACCCCGAGACCTCCCAAACTCTCAGAATAGTGTTCCTTGAAATTCTTGTCGATATCCCTTAAAAATCGGACCAGAAAATCAAACCTCCCGCTCTAAACGTAAAAAGATGCTTATATACTAATTTGCCGGCAACACGAGACTCTCTATGGCAGCGTCTCGACGCTGGTTCAAATAAACTTACGCACAACGCGCGTGTTGGTCGAGCCGTCAAAAGTCAGTAGTGTTGAGACACTAGGGATCGGTGTCTCGATGTTTCCCATATACAGGAGGAGGCAAATGCGCCTGTACATTGCACAGTGTCAAGGGGCAGCGTCGAGTAAGATGGAGCGACATTGAGTTGGGGCAAGCGGGCTTGCACGCCCGTGGAGCAGCGTGGCAAGGGACGTTGAGAGCGTAGGTTGCTTACGCACTATAGGTCTGTGCGTGTGGCGTTGAGCGTGGATGCACGCACGTTAGGTAGCATGGGCCACTTATTCAACAACTTTGAGACGCCCTTGTACAACGTTTTGACGTTATTCATCCCAGGGGCGCGTATTTGCAGATTTGGCTGTTGAGATGCCCAATGATGTCGTCTCAACGCTGCCTCTTGGGTCGCACTAATATAGGGCCCTTTTCTTCATTCCTTGTCCATTTTTGCTTATCTTTGGCATGTTTTTCAACTCGAACCCACCAGATCCAAATTTTCTCCTCTTATTACTCGGTTGCTACAAAATCAACAATAAATTCATCAAAGTATAAATGAAATCCCACGAAACCTTTATAATTTAGGTACTAAAATAACACTTTTTAGAGTGCTATCAACTACCCCAATTTTAGAGTTTTTCCAGTCCAGAGCAGAAATAAAATCCATACAAATAAATAGAACTTCAATGCTTGCATGTTTAATACTCCGAACTCAATGCTTAATGACATAGAATGAGCACAATAAGAGAAATGTTCTAGCACATTCTATCAACAAGAAAGTTGAAGGCCAAATATGATCCTTTCTTGTGTGTGTGTGCACGCGTGCAAGTCCATGCTATTCGAGTCCCTACAAGTCTGGGGTGCTTTTAATGAAGTTTTGCCCAAGATGCACCTACTCTGGAACTAAGTTAATCTCTAGTGAATGTTTCTAGTTTAAGAGAGCTTTTTCTTTCTTTTTGTTGGTCTCTTTTTTCTATTTTCTTTTCTTTTCTTTTCTTTTCTTTTGCTAAAAGAGGAGCCTATTTAAGACATGCTACCTTCGTTATAGCCTAGCCCCGCTTCTTAGGCACTAAGTATCCAACTACGAGCAGTCCGTCTATCCTAGGACACACTCACTCTCCTTTAATGCTTTTAGGCACACTAGGAAAAGGCATAGTGACTTCTGTAGACTCTTTACTAAGCCCAACACTTTTTTTTTCCAGCAAAACCTACTTAACTTAGAAGCTCACTCTCCAATAACCAACCCATTTTGAAACATCCTAAGTTTAACCTCATTAATGGCACCCTAAGCTTTCATGACTCTAAATAGTGGACTACGTGTTCAAAATACAAGGAATTTAAATAGGGGTTTTAGACATAACTCATATCAGAAATATGCATACTAATCTCTGTATTTCAACTCACATACATATCAAAAATTCATAGCCCTCATCCAGCAAGAATCAAAAGTTCTACCTTATAGCACACAATCAGGCAAATACTCAATCACATCATCCAGTCAAATCAAAAAAATTTAACGACAAATCCAACAATTCATCAAACGAGGCACAATTCTCAAGAGCTCAGCACACATGAAGAATCTAGCCTATCATCACACAGTACTGAAGACACCCCCACCCCAAACTTAAAAACATGCAATGTTCTCAATGTATGAACAAAAAGACAAGCAATAAAAGGAAACAGAATTGGCCTAGAGTAAAGGTTGGCCCATTATGCGACAGTCGCGTGGACTGAGTACGACTGTGCTTTGGCTCCTGAAAAAGAGGGAAGTACGAGCGAAATTCATGAGGTCTGGGCAAACAAAAACTAAAAACACTAACTCAATAGAAGAAGAAAACAAAAATGCTTGGGTTGCCTCCCAAGAAGTGCTCGGCTTAACATCTCTAGCTAGACAAATTCTCAGCTTAAGGGGACTCATTCGGAAAAATGTCGTCCAACTTTCACTCCTCATCTTCATGATAGGGCTTCACCTGCTGCTCGTTCACCTTGAAGGTCGATCCAACCCTGAATTGCAGCTCGGTGGCCCCATAAGGGAATACTTCTTTGATTGTGAAGGGGTCTGACGATCGAGTCTTAAGCTTTCCTTGAAATAAGTGCAAGCATGGGATAAGCAATAAAACTTTTTGACCAAAAAGGAAGGACCTGTGAAATATGCACTGATCATGCAATTTCGCAGTCCGCTCCTTATAAAGCTTAACATTCTCGTATGCTCAGCTCCTATTCAGCAATAACAATCTATGCTCACCCACCTTCTAGAGATCCACATTCAGCTTTTGATGGCTCAATAAGCTCAATGCTCAAGCTCCACTAGCAGGTGGCATGTCTTCCCAAACACCAAATTGTACGCTGAAGTGCCAATTGGTGTTTTGAAAGTGGTCTGATATTCCCAAAGAGCATCGTCCAGCTTGATTACATGGTCAACACAGATTTTGAATAAAAGCAGGTCATCCCAAAGCTAGAAGCATCCCTCATGCAGAAATTGTTTTCTCTGTTCGGTGCTGAGACCAGGTGGCAACATTCTAGCATCAAGATAGTTCACATAATCAGCATACCAAGGAACACTTGTACTTACGTGATACAACCTCTCATCAGGGTAGTCCTAGGTAATAGGTAGATTTTGCTGCATGACTCAATCCTCTATGCTCGAGAGGTGGTCAGCTACCATATTCTCTAGCCCTTTCGATCTTTAATCTCAAAATCGAGTTCCTGCAAAAGAAGTACCCAACGAATCAACCTCGATTTTGCATCCTTCTTATTGAACAAAAAATTCAAAGCAGCATGATTAGTGTGAATAATGACTTTCAATCCAAGCAAATAGGGGCTAAACTTATCAAAAGCGAAAACAGCAGCTAGCATCTCTTTGTCAGTAGTAGTGTAGTTATGCTAAGCACTATCAAGAGTTCTACTAGCATAGTATATAACCCTAAATAGCTTATCACGTCTTTGTCCTAAAACAACAACTAATGCAAAATCACTTGCATCACACATCATTTCAAATGCCTTATTCCAATCAAGCACAACAATTATGGGAGCATATATCAATTTTTCCTGCAAAACATGAAAAGCATTTAGACATGCATCATCAAATAAAAACACATAATCTTTTTCCAATAAATTGTAGTAAGGTTTAGTGATTTTTGAAAAGTCTTTAATGAAACAGTGATAAAACCCTGCATGCTATAAGAAGCTTCGAACTCCCTTCACATTCCAAAGAGGTGGCAACTGCTCGATCACAGAAATTTTCGCTTGATCAAGCTCCAAACCTCTAGCTAAAACCTTGTGGCCTAAGACAATTCCATCCTTGACCATAAACTGACATTTCTCCCAGTTAAGGACAAGTTGGTGTCTTGTGATCGTTGTAAAACACAAGAGAGATTAGCTAAACAAATCTCAATGGTAGAGCCAAATACCGAGAAGTCATCCATGAAAAACCTCCATGAACACATCGAAAAAGTCATGGAAGTTTGCCATCATGCACTACTAAAAAGTCACTGGTGTATTGCACAATTCGAAGGGCATCGTCCTAAAGGCATATGTCCCAGAGGGACACGTGAATGTGGTCTTTTCCTGATCCTCCAGCGTGATAGCAATCTGGTTATAACTGGAAAAAAAATCAAGGAAATAGTAATATGGATATCCAGCAAGTCAATCAAGCATTTGATCAATAAAAGGAAGTGGAAAATGATCTTTCCTAGTAGCCTTATTCAACGTCCAATGATCGATAAAAACACGCCACCCTATCGCAGTCCTAGTAGGGATACATTCATCATGCTCATTTTTAGGAACAGTCATCCCCCCCTTCTTAAGTATGACCTGAACAAGACTTACCCATGCACTATCCGAAATAGCATAGATAGTCTCTGCATTTAGAAATTTAAGCACCTCAGCCTTAACTACATCTTTCATAACAAGGTTCAACCTCCTCTGATGCTCAATAGATGGCCTATATTAATCTTCCATGAGTATCTTATGCATGACAATGGAATGACTTATACCCTTAAGATCGCTAATTGACCATACTATAGCAGATTTTGAGCATGCAAGACCTCTAATAATCTACCCTCCTTTACTTTAGACAAGTCATTTGAAATAATTATAGGAAAAGCAGAGGATTGATCTAGATATGCATATCTAAGATGGCCAGGCAACAACTTCATTTCAACAGCAGGGGGTTTCTCTAAATCACAAGCATGGATATGTTCTACATGTAAATGCTCATGCTCATCCTCAACAAGGCAAACAGACAATTCATCAAAAGATTCATGATCATCAGTATCCAACATGTCCACTTCATCACAATAAATATTCAACATGCTTTTCTCATCAATCTCGACAGAAGACACCATGATAGATCTCAGTTCAACAACAACAAAATCGATAACATCTATCCTATTACAAGTACGTACCTTGTCTAGGTATTGCATTGATAGATAGATATTAAAGATTACCTCTTCTTTGTCCACCCTTAGGGTGAGTTTACCTTGTTGAATGTCGATGAGGGCCCTTTTCTTGGCTAGGAGTGGTCGGCCAAGAATGATGGGCACCTCGGTGTGTTCCTTCATGTCATTTAGGGAAAGTAAAATTTGAAGGGAAAATAAACTTATCAACTTTAACCAACACATCTTCAATGATTCATTTAGGGAAAGTCAAAGAACGATCTACAAGCTGTAGAGAGATAGTGGTGGGCTATATTGTTGGGGTTGATGCCCTAAACCTTCGTCGTCTTGTAATTTTTTTTTCAAATTATTTATTTAATAAAATAAGAGTTATTTCATTCGACATTTAGTGTGCATAGAATCAATCCAATAA
>JAOANK020793141.1:0-37663 GCA_026257165.2 Telfairia occidentalis | reverse complement strand
GAGTGAGAAATGACATTACAGATCAAATTTGAACGACATTTGAAGAATAAAATTTATTATTATAATTTTATTAATTTCGTTAGGTTTTTAGGAAATGACATGGCAAACCCACCACGAAATCCATTGATATGTCTTCTCAAATCCAATATGAAATAGGAAGTGGTTGTATTAAACCCTGTTGGAGACATAGCGAGCATTCAGCTTGTTGGCAAACTCCACAGTCATTAACGAAATAGCTTGATACGCAGTGTCATCCCCTTCTAGTACACCTCGCGAGCCACCAGCTGAAATGTTTTCAAAGTTCCTCCACGACCTGCCACCAGTGAAAAATGAAATTCTTCTAATGATAAAGGAATAGTAGGTGAATCACTAGGTAACACAAATTTAACGGGGATGAAATAGTGGGTGAATCACTGTGCCTGACATTTAAAAGAGACCGACACGGAGGAGGCACCTTTAACCACATCAACAACCTAGAAAACTTTACCATCCTAGAAAACGATGATGCTCCTCGAGGCTCCAATAGACTCCAAAACTTCTTATGCCACATTTCTGATACCCCAAATACTATTAACTAATTTCTTGCAAAAACTAGCTCATTTGGTCTCCACCAACATAACAATCTTAGACTTTTCTTGAGAAAGAACTTCCTTCACTAACCGATGCTTGTCTCTCTCCTCGGGACCTCTAACATTCCACGCAAAAATCTTCATTGGCTGACTGAAAGAGCCCCTACTTTTGAAGCTCCCTCCTACCTTTCTTTCCCTCCTTCCCTTTTCTTATTCCATCACCACCACCTCCAAGCTCCCTCCTACCTTTCATTGGCAGAAAATGTGTCTAAGTTTTATTTTCACTCTTACAACAACTTAGAAAGGACATAAGTGTCATTTAAAGCACAAAACTCACCCCCTAACACGAATAAGTAACGAAAAGGTGCCATGGTGGCCTTAAAGGTGCAAAATGTCCTTTTAATCTTAAAACAACCAACAAAGTTTCTAAGTAACTTATAAAGCACATAAATCACCCTCTAGCATGTCAAATAACTAAAAGCTGTCTAAGAGTCATTTTCACTCTCAAGACAAAAAAGTGCGTAAATGTTATTTAAAGCACATAACCCTACCCTCTAGTACGTTGAAATACTAAAAAGGATCCTTGGTTGACTTAAGGGTTCAGAGTATCGTTTTTACTCTCAATATAACCTAGAAAGTACTTAAGTAACATTTAAAGCACATAAAGCACGCCTTCTAGCATGTCATAGAAACTTAAAGGGACTTTAGTAGCCTAAATGGAAGGTGCCTATGTGCCATTTTTCACTCTATCTAAAATGGAGTGATAGCACAAAAGGATTTATTATGAATGTGCCTTTTCCAACTTACTTTTACAATTCAGTTTTTCTACTTGTTAAATTTTTACATTAGCATCATGATCATCAAATTAAGGTGTGTACTTTTATTTCATGTTCTTCTTTCCATTTTCTTTTATTTCTTAATATTTTACTCATTTTCTTTTTTGTGAGTACAAGACATTTGTGCAAATTCCCCAATAAGGATGCTGACTATTTTTATATGGTGGTTTGGCAGTATGTAATTTGTTTTTCTATGGTGAGTATATTAGATTTCTATTTCTTATAAGTAACCATGCATCTACTAGACAAGCACCCAAGTTGGAGGCTGCATTGAAAACTTTTCCTAAAATGATGTATTCAGCTCAATATTGTATGGTTCTTTCACGCACTTCGACTAGTTAGTTGTACCATTTTCTACCTCATGTTTTCTTATCGCTAATTCAAGTCACTTTCATCTTTTTGAATTAAAGTGATAGCATAAGAAGATTCATTATAGACGCTCATTGGTCTATTCTAGGTTACTTTCGCAATCAATTTTCTCAACTTCTCAACTTCTTTTCATTAGAACTGCAATCGTCAAATTAAGGTGTGTAATTCTGTTTCATTTTCTGCTTCCCATTTTCTATTTCTTTACATGTTGCCCATTTCTTCTTTTATTTTATTTTATTTATTTTTTTTGGGACTATTTTGCAAGTTAAATCATAATTGCTAACCCTTTTTTAAAATTTGTAGACAATATGTAATGACTTTTACTCTAAAGATTACATTAGACAGCTCTCACTTCAGAGGTGAAAATTGGTTGGTCAAACACACACGAAAATTTGGGTTGCATCAAAGACATCTTCCAAGAGGACTTATTCAACTCTAGCTGTACTTTTATAAAGTTCTTGATATACTTCGATTGGTTAGTTTTACTTATTTCTCCTCATATTCTTCTTTAATCTCACATTGTGGATGCTCGTTGGTCTATTCTAGCTTACTTTCGTAATCATATTTCTTAACTTCTCAACTATTTTACATTAGCAAGACATTCGTCTAATTAAGGTGTATAATTCTATTTATTTTTTTCCTTTCCATTTTCATTTACTTCTTTACACGTTGCCCATTTCTTTTTTGCAATTATTGGATTCTTTTGCAAGTTCGAGCATTATGGCTAACTATTTTTTATTTTAACATATATGTAAAAGACTTTTTCTCATGTGATTATATTAGACATTTCTCTCTTAAAGGTAAAAATGTGTTTGTCAAACACAAACGGCAATTTGGGGCCACATCGAAGACATCTTCTAAGTGGATCTATTCAACTCTACTTACACTTTTGCAAAATTTTTACACATTTTAACTGGTCTGTTTTACCCATTCTCCTCATATTCTTCTTTAGTCTCTTATTATGAATGCTTGTTGCTCCATTTTAGCTTACTCTTGTAATCAAGTTTATTTACTTCTCATATTTACATTAGCACTGGAATTGTCAAATTTGAGTTGTGTAGTTCTATTTCTTGTCCTACTATCCATTTCTTTTATTTCTTTACACGATGCCACTTTGTTTTTTAAAGTTATTAAACTGTTTTTAATATTTCAGCTGGCTACCTACTTTTGTATGTTGTTAGGCAGTATACAATGACTTTTTCTTGAATGTCTATGTTAGATATTCCTTTCGTAAAGTTTAAAATGTGCTTGTTAGACAAACATAACAAATTAGGGCTGCATTATAGACATCTTCTAAGAGAACGTTAGTAATGTTTAAAGCACATAACTAGCCCCCTAACACATAAAATGTGTGCTTTAGTGTGCCTAAGTGCCATTTTTCACTCTCAAACCTACCTAGAAATTTCCTAAATAACATTTGAAGCAAATAATACGTCCCTCCCTTGCCAAAGTAATTAAAAGGCTTTTTTTTGCCCTAAAAGACATGAATACCATTTCCACTCTCAATACCACTAAGAAGTGCCTATGTAGTATTTAAAGTACATAACCTCCCCTCCTAGCACTTCAAACTAACAAGGTGCCCTAGTACTTTAAAAAGTGTCAAATTGTCATTTTTCAATCCCAGAGAAACCTAGAAAATGCACAAATAAATCTTAAAGTACATAACATGCCATCGAGCATGTTAAAATAACTTCAATGTGTCTTAGCGGTCAAGAGGTTTATCAATTACATTTTCACTCTCAGAACATGCTCCACAAAGTGTCTAGGTGCCATTTAAAAATAACTCACCCCCAAGCACGTCATAGTTTCAGAAAGGTTTCTTAGTGGTCTAAAGGGTGTCGAATTGATATTTTGCCTCTCAAAATAACGAAGAAAGTGGGTACATAAGATTTAAAGCACATAAACGAGCCCCATAACATCAAAATAACCAAGAAGGTTTTTTGGTGGCCGTAAAGACATCTAAGTGTCATTTTCACTCTAAAAAAGACCTAGAAAGTAACTAAGTAACATTTAAAACACATAATCTATCTCTAGCACATCAAACTAACTGACCTTAATGGCTTTAAAGGTGTTTTCTTCACTCTCAAAATACATTAGAAAATGCCTAAGTGTCATTTTAAACCGCATAACCATCCTTCTAGTATGAAAAGTAACCATAAGGTGTCTTAGTCACCTAAAAGATGTCTAAGTGTCATTTTCACTCTCAAAACAAATAGAAAGTGCATAAGTGACATTTAAACACAAAACCTGCCTCTCTAGCATGTCAAATGAGTCACCTAAAGAAGTCTAGTGCCATTTTCACTTTCAAAACAACATAGAGAGTGCCTAAGTGAAATTTAAGCACTTAACCTGCCTCCCTAACACATCAAATGAGTCACCTAATCGATGTCTAAGTGCCATTTTCACTCTCAAAACAACATAGAAAGTGTCTAAGTGACATTTAAGCACATAACCAGCCTCCC
The DNA here is from genome assembly GCA_026257165.2 of Telfairia occidentalis. Classification (NCBI taxonomy): domain Eukaryota; kingdom Viridiplantae; phylum Streptophyta; class Magnoliopsida; order Cucurbitales; family Cucurbitaceae; genus Telfairia; species Telfairia occidentalis. The sequence goes on along the minus strand of JAOANK020793141.1, from coordinate 33,427 downwards.
TAGCACGTCAAATGAGTTACCTAAAAGATGTTTAAATGTCATTATCACCCTCAAAATAACATGGAAAGTGTCTAAGTGACATTTAAGCACATAACCTGCCTCCCTAGCATGTCAAATGAACTAAAAGATGTCTAAATATAATCTACAACACAAAACTTGGTACCCTAGCACAACATACTAATTAAAAGGTGCCTTAATGCCTAGAAGGTGACTAAATGTTATTTTCACTGTCAAAACAACCTGAAAAGATCCTAATTAGGATTTAAAGAACATAATCCACGCCCTTGGCATAATAAAAGGTGCCTTAGTAGCCTATAAGATGTATAATCTTCATTTCACTCTAGAAACAACCTAGAAAGTTCTTAAGTTCCATAAGGCATATAATCCCTATCCCAGTACGTTGAAGTAAGGAAAATATGGCTTGGTGGGCGTAAAGGTGCCAAAGTTCCATTTCCAATTTCAAAACAACCTAGAAAGTGCCAAAGTAAAATTTAAATCACATAACCTACCCTCCAAACATGACAAAGCTACTAACAGGTGCCTTAGTGGTCCAAAAGGTGCCCACGTATCATTTTTACTCTCAAAACAACCTTAAAAGTGTTTAAGTAACATTTAAGCATCCAACTTGTTTTCTTAGCACGTCAAAATAACAAAAAAGTTATCTAAGTAATATTTAAACCACATAACTTTGCTTCCTAGCACGACAAAGTAACCAAAAGATGCCCTAGTGACCTAAAAGTTACCTAAGTGTCATTTTCACTCTCAAAACAACCTACAAATATTCTTTGTCGCATTTAAAGCACATGACCTATCTCTTACCACGTTGAAGTAACTAAAAATTGTCTTAATGTTCTAAAGGTGTCTACGTGTCCTTTTTTACTCTCGGAACATCCAAGAAAGCACCTAAGTGGGATTTAAAGAACATAACTCACCCTCAAGGATGTCAAAGTAAAAAAAAAGGTGCCTAAGTGTCATTTTCACTATCAAAACAACCTAGAAAGTATCTAAGTAGCATTTAAGGAAAATAATCCACCTCACTAGAATGTCAAATTGATTACTAGATGCCTTAGTTGCCTAAAATGTGTCTAAGTTCCATTTTTACCCTCAAAACAACTTAAAAAGTGCCCAAGTTTGATTTAAAACACATAACCCTCCTAACACGTCCAATTAACAAAATCATGCCTTACTGGCTTAAAAGGTTTCTAAATGTTATTTTCACTCTCAAAATTACATCGGGAGTGGCTAAGTAACATTAAAAGGACATAACATGCCCCTAACACATCAAAGCAACCAAAATGTATTTTAGTCGCTTAAAAGGTAAGTGTCATTTCAGCCTTAGAATCATTTAGAAAGTCTCCCTAAGTAACATTTAAAGAACGTAACCTCTCTTTCAAACATTTAAGGTAATATTTCAACCCCTTACTCTTCCAAACAAAACCTTTTGCACCATTTCCAATCTTGTCTTGAAAAATTCTCAAAAGCATCTTTTATGTTTAAAATGTTCTGCCAACGACTTTTATAGAGCATCCAATTTTGTTTACCTTTGTGAACCACCCTGCACAATCCTTACCATAAATAATAACAATTACATTGAACCACATTTCCTTGGGTTCTTAGAAAATGCTCCACAACCATTTAAATAACATAACTTCTTTTTTTTTTTTTTTTTGGTTACCAATTCACAAACAATCATTCCCCTTGGGAAGAACAACTTTATTCTACCTAACCAAATGAAAATTTTTATTTCATATCGGACCATCCCAAAAGAACCCTCTCATAAGTCTCTCAATTTCTAAAACCACCCTTCTAAGCAAAGGAAAAAGAGGTGTGCAATCTGAAGGATATTATTGACAATCACTTTAACCAATGTCAGATGCCACCTCTAGATTAATAATAAGATAAAGAAATTTTTTGACCATATAATCCTCACTCTTAAAAACGATTGTGTCATCACCAAACTAAAGGTGAGAAATCATTACCTCATTATTCCTCAACATGATAAAACTTTCAATGTCACCATTGGACCCCTTTCTCAATAAATCTACTTATGACATCATCAACAACTAGAAAAAGTAAAGGAAACTGTCTCAATTCCCTTGTATCAATTATCCTCCCCCTCGGTCTAAAGTTAAGAAAGGCATTAAATGTGGTGATAGAAATATAGCCCTAGATTCACCTTAATCGTCCTTTCTTTTTAAGACTTCTAAGAGTTTTTTATTTTAGGGGAAATTACCCCTTTTGGTGCCTGAGGTTTAAGTAATAGTTCTATTAGGCCCTTAGGTTTTCAAGTTCTTGAGGTTTAAGAAAATGCTTCATTTTAGTCTAAGACGTTAGTATTTGTTAGCCACCCTAACAAAAAAAAATGACATGGTCATTTTAAATTGAATTTAATGTTGATATGGAGGTGGTGTAGCGAATTTTTAAAATATCCAAAAAAAAAAAAAAAAACTATCCTCCGCTTTCCCCAACCCCACCATTTTGTCACAACTGCCCCTCACCAAGTTTGCCATCCACCTCAAACTCTCCACCATCTTTGCTCGCAGTTCTTAGCACCAAAGCCCATCTCCATTATGCCCTATTTCTCTCTTTCTTCCTCTTTCCCACCTAGTCAACCCCTCGACCTAGCCGACATTTCTAGCCTCTCTAGACCTTGAAAGCGTGCGCTATCTCTCTTTCTTTGTTGTCCATGATTTGAAGATTTTTTAGATATTAAACTTTAGCAGATCTGATGGGAAAGGTAAAACATGACTAGAGAGAGCGTGATAGGAGTAAGGTTCTAACGAAGAGGTGGCTAATGGGTGCATGGGTGAGAGGGACGTTGAAGGGAAAAGGATAGACGGAGGTGTCTACGACCAAAGAGGTAGATGAAAAGAGTAGGATATCAATGATGGGAGTGGCAATTGACAGTGGTTGATGGTCCATGATAGCTGGCCAAGAAAGTGGGGGTGGCAGTGGTGGAGGGTGAGGGTGGGTCGGTGGGGAAGATGAAGATGGAAGAGGGAGAGGGATTTTTTTTAACAAAAGTAAATAAATTTGTCACATAAACTACAAAATCCGCTTAAATTCAATTAAAAAAGTATATGCCATTTTTCTTCTAAGGTGGCTAATGGAAAACGTCAAGCACTAAAATGGAGTATTTGCTAGTCCGGCCTCAACAACTAAAATATAGGATTCGAGATTAAGAGATTCATTTTGCCTATAATTTTTTAGATAGGTTATAGAAGTTCGTATTTTTTTGGGGGGGATATTCTTCTAGTCTGTGATGAATAAGTGAAATATAGTGGTCTCTAAACTAAAGTAAATTTGTTTTTTGGATTTGTAAAGATGTGTTTGTTAACATACAACAGTTTTGGGTTGCATTAAACACACATCTCCTTGAGAAGATGTGCTCAACTCTGTGTTCACTTTATCCAACGTCTTTCTCGCACATCAATTTGTTCACATCCGCCATTTTCCTCCATGGTCCTCTACTAATCTTTAATCCTAGTCACTTTCGAAGTTTTCTTATTTCTTTCCATCGTATCCATTTGTGTTTTACAGATATTCAACTGCTGTTTAAGTTCTAACTCAACAACGTTAGTTATTTTTATATGATTTGTGCATTAACTAATGAGTTTATCTCTGATGTGTATATTATATATCTCTCTCTTAAAGGTGAAATTGCGTTCATCAAACACACACGAAAATTTGGGTTACATCGAAGACGTCTTCTAAGGGGACCCATTCAACTTTACTTGCAATTTTACAAAGTTCTTACGCAGACTTCAATTGGTTAGTTTTACCCATTTCTCCTTATATACTTCTTTAGTCTCTCATTACATATGTTTATTACTATATTCTAGCTTACTTTTGCAATTAAGTTTCTTAACTTCTCAACTCAATTACATTAGCACTTAAATCGTCAAATTGAGGTGTGTAGTTCTTTTTTTTCCTGCTCACCATTTTTTTTCTTTGCAGGTTCTGCCATTATGGCTAACTATTTTCAAATGTTGTTAGGCTATATGTAATAGTTTTTTCCTAGTGCTTATTACACGTCTCTCTCGTAAAGATAAAATAGCGTTAGTCAAATAATGATAACAATTTGGGGCTGCCTTAAAGACATTTTTTAAGAGGACTTATAATGTTTTAAACCACATAATCTGCCTACTAACAAGTCAAAGTAATTAAAAGGTTCTCTTGTGGCCTAGAAAGTTCCTTAGTATCATTTTCACGCTCAAAACAACCTTGAAAGTGCCTGAATAACATTTGAAGCAAATAACCCAGCTACCCTGCCAAAAGTATGCAAAAGGTATCTCTACGGCCTATAAAAGGCATATGAGAGTCATTTTCACTTTATAAATCCACTTAGGGATTTCGAAGTACTATTTAAAACATGTAACATCGCTCCCTAGCACATCAAAGTAACAAAGTGCCACAATGACCTATAAGGTGTCTAAGTATCATTTTCACTATAAAAAAACTTAGAAAATGCACAAGTAACTTTTAAAGCACATAACCTATCCCTTGAATGATAAAGTAACTAAAACGTGCCTCAGTGATTGAAAACTTATCGAAATTCCATGTTCACTCTAAACACAAGCTCAAAAGAGTCTAAGTGCCATTTAAAACGCAAAACTTGCCCTAGCATGTTGTAGTAACGGAAAGGTGCCTTAATCGCCCAAAAGGTGTTTGTAACTTAAAGGTGTCTTAGTGGTCATAAAGGTGTCAAAGTTCCATGTTCACTCTTAGAACAAACTCGAAAAAGTCCAAGTTCAATTTAAAACACATAACTTACACTAGCATGTCATAGTAACTGAAAGATGATGCCTTAGTGCCCTAACATATACTTAGTTGCTATTTTCACTCTTGAAAGACTTTAAGTGTCATTTAACACATAACTTACTCCTAGCATGTCATAGTAATGGAAAGATGCCTTCATGGCATAAAATATGCTTAGTCGATATTTTAACTCTCAAAATAACCAAGAAAGTTCCAAGATTTAAATCACATAAATCACCCCTAGCACGTGAAAGTAAACAAAAAGTGATTTAGTGGCCTTAAAGACATCATGGTCTCATTTTCATTAAAACAATCTAGAAAGTGCCTTAGTAACATTGAAAACTCATAACCCACTCCTTAGCAGGTCAAAGTAATTGAAAGGTGTCTTGATGGCCTAAAATGTGTCATCTTCACTCTCAAAACAATGTAGAAAATGTATGAGTATCATTTAATAGCATAACCCACCCTTTGAGCATGAAAAAGTAACCATAAGGTGATTTAGTAGCTTTAAAGGTGTCATTTTTTACCCTGAAAACTACCTAGGAAGTACCTAAATGACGTTTAAAGAACATAACTTGCTCCCTAGCCTAACATAATAACCAAAAGTTGCCAAAGTATCATTTTCACTTTCAAAACAACTTAAATGTTCTTAGTAAAATTTAAATTAATAATCCACCACCCTAGAACATCAAACTAAATAAAGATGTCTGAGTGTCCTAAAATCTTTATAATTGCCATTTTTACTCTCAAAACAACATATAAAGCTTCTAAGTACCATTTAAAGCACATAATCCTTCCCTTCGTATGTTGAAGTAGCAAAAAGTTTGTTTGGTAGCGGTAAAGGTGCCGAAGTGTCATTTTCAATCTCAAAATAACCTAGAAAGTGCCTAAGCAACATGTAAACCTCATGCCTGCCCTTATCAAGTCAAAGTAACCAAAAGGGGCCTTAGTTTCCTAAAAGGGATGTAAGTTTCATCTTCACTCAAAAAGCAACGTTAGAAAGTGCCTAAATAATGTTTAAAGCACGTAACACGCCTTTCGAGCATGAACAAGTAACCACAAGGTGTTTTAGTGGCCTAAAAAGTGTCTAAATGTAATTTTTACTCTCAAAACTACCTAAAAGTATCAAAATAACTTTTAAGCAAGAAACCTACTTCTCTAGCATGTTGAAGTAACAAAAGGTTACCTATGTAACATTTAAAGTACATAACTCGCCCTCTAGCACGACAAAGTACCCAAAAGCTTCCTTAGTGGCCTAAAAGATTGCTAACTATCTTTTTCACTCTCAATACCACGTCAAAATTTTTAAGTAATATCTAAAGCACATAATCCAGCTAGGCACATTGAAATATCTAAAAGGTGTCTACATGTCATTTTTATTTTCGAAAAAACTTAGAAAGTGTCTAAGTGTCATTCGAAGAACATAACCCTACTTTCTTGTACGTTAAAGTAACGAAAAATGTATCTTGGTGGCCTTTGTTATGATATATATGTGTGTTATTATGTATTTTTACTTAATAGCAATTGTACATGTTTTAGATTAGGGTTCTCTTGTGTACCCATATATAGCAACCTTCTCATACTGAATAAGATAACATATTTTCTTCTAATCTAGTTTACATGGCATCAGAGCTTTCCTAGGGTTTAGATTTTCTTTAGGGTTTCTTCTCTCCCGAGTGAAGCTAAGGTTTAAAGTTTGGGTCATTGAGTCAGAAATCTCCACGCATGAGCTTCACGCACCGTCGCCACCATCTGCCACCTCCGCCATGCTTTGGCTCGTGAGGGAGCATGGGAGCTCCGTTTTGATCATCGTCGCCGGGTGATCGCAACATTGCATCACTGGAATGTACGGGTCAGTTTTTGTATAGTAGAATTAAGTATCGAGTATCGTCCTCGGGATTGGGTTTCTAATTTGATTAATTACCAAAGTTACTCACACCTTATTTTAAGAAACTGAAAAATAGGATAGAAATCTAATTACACTACTCTTACTCCTAATTAACTGGAGGTGACATCTGGAGAGCGTGCCTTAAAACTGAATTTTCATGGCTTCGACAATACATTTCATCAACGCAACAAGCTATTCTATCATGTTGTAATCATAAGTTGGGATTTTTCTAACGTTCAGCTTCCTCTCTCGAGCTCAGCTAACCTCTCACTAACATGCAGACTCAACCTCTCGGTCTATTACCCACATGCGAGCAAGACATTACGAATTTCCCACTAACTATCGCCCCTTAGAACTATTGTGATCCCTTCCTCTCTCGACCTCAGGGTAGTCCCGCTTGACATCATGGTTCACAAATAATCCCCCTAAATATAACAATTTATGCCTCTATTAGTAAACCCCCACTCTCGCATGATGGTTTACAATAGTCATGCATTTGATAATTTAAACTAAATTTTACTCTCTCGAGCTAAAACTTAAATCAATCAATCAATTTAATCTTTGATTAGAAGATTAAAGGCATGAAGCGAACAAGTGCATTCTGCCAGCATTGTTGAGATATTAGGGACAGCGTCTGCCCTCATGTCCAAAACACGCGCGGCAGGGGCATCGCATAAGGCGAACAAATTGTTGTAGCGTTGAGACGCTACTCCAAGCGTCTCAACGCTACCTTGAAGCGAAAGGGCGAAGGCGTGGGCTGGGTTGAGACACCCATGGGTGGGGTCTCAACACTACTGTAGATCACGCGTGAGGAAGGCTAGGAGCGTGCACATGCGCGGCATGTGGGGGCATTGAGAGGCGTTGAACGATGTCTCAATACCCTCTTCTTTTCAATTCTTGCAAGCGCGCGGGCATATATGCAACAATATTTGGGCGGCCGCCATCTCAATGCTGAACCGTCTTCACGCGTGCGGTGCGTGTGCCATGGTGCTTCTATTTTCACTATTTGGATGTCTCAATGCCCTTGCATGGCATTAAGATGCTGCACCCTCGGGTCAAGATTTGTTTTGGCCTCATTTCTTTGTTCCTTGGCCAAATTTACACTTCTTAGGCTCATTTTTTGACCCGAACAATCCCAGATTCATATTTTCACCAAAATATGCTCGTTACCTACAAATTAACAAATAAACTCATGAATGCTCCAAAATTACACAACAAAACTAGATAAAACTAAGCCTAAGGATAGCACATTTTGTGTGCTATCGCGTCTAGGTTTTTCTCGGTTTGTGATTTTCAACCTATTTGTGTATTTTGTTTTGAAAAATATTGCTCGAATCTGAAAATATTTGAGGAAAAGATCCAATTTTTCCTTTGTTCAAATCTATTTTGTCATTGGATTAGGTTAGTTTTGTCCAATTTTGGTTTATCTTCTGTTTGCATTATCAATGGTTGATAGAAAACCTATAATTCTATCCAATACAGTCTCTCTCATATCAAAGTTCACGGAACATAAGTTGAATGGATCCAACTATTATGATTGTCATAAGACCATTATTTTTTGTTTAAGAAGTATTGACATGGACGACCACATCACTAATGATGCCACAAAAGATGACACAAGGAAGAATTTGCTTCAAGATGACGCTCGATTGTACCTATAGATAAAGAATTCAATTGAGGATGACATGGTTGGATTAGTGAATCATTGTGAGTCAGTGAAGGAATTACTAGAGTACTTAAAATTTTTGTACTCTGGAAAAGAGCTGGTTAATAAGATATACGAAGTCTACACAACACTTTATCATCCTCAACAGCAAGATCAGTTAGTTGTGAGTTACTTTATGCATTTACACCAGGCGTATGCAGAACTGAATATGCTAATGTCATTTAGTACTAATATAAAAGTCCAAAAAGCTCAACATGAAAAGATGGTTGTTATGTGTTTTCTACATGAACTTTTATTAGAATTTGCGATGGCCAAAGCACAAAGCCTTTCTGCCTCAGAGATAACTACTTTACAAGATGCGTTTAGTAGCTTTCTACGTACCAAATATCCTCAATCAGGCTCATCTAGCTCATCTATTTCTCAACCTAACAGTGCTTTAATCAGTAAGCACAATGATGAGGTTCATGGAGGAGTGAAAACAAATATTCAAAGGACTGGTTATGATAAGTCGAGACATGACTCTCAAGACTCTTAGAGACCTAGTTCAGATATTGTCTATAATTATTGTAGTAAGCCGGGAAATATGAAATGAGACTGTAGGAAGTTGTTGAATAAGGGTAAGAGACCTCCACTTGGTCAGATTGCCTCTACTACTGGAATTTAGCAAACTCATCCTTAGAGACAGTAACCAAAGCCTCAGCTATATCATGAGTGGAGGCAATCTGAACAAGTGGAGATCTTGACCCTTATTCAACAACTTCCTACAGTCTCGTTTCATCTAACCTGACTTAGAATAGTAATTACAGACAATATTTGAACTAGGTCTCTACGAGTCCTAAGAGTCATGTCTCCAATTATCATAACCAGTCCTCTAAATATATGTGCTCACTCCTCTATGAACCCTGACATCATTGTGCTGACTGATTAAAGCATTGTTGGGTGTAGAAACAAATGAGCCTAATTGACGATTTTCGGTAAGAAGAACTCTAGTCTAAAGGCATCTTGTAAAGAAGTTATCTCTGAGGCAGAAAGGATTTATGTTTTAGGCATCGCATATTTAGCTAAAAGTCCATGTAGAAAACACATAACAACCATTTTTTCACGTTGAGCTTGTTGGACTTTTATATTGGTACTAAATGGCATTAGCATATTCAGGTTCTACATACGTCTACTTTAAATACATAAAGTAACGTATAACCAACTAATCCTGCTGTTAGAGTGTTATGCATACTTTATATATCTTATTAACCTGCTCTTTTTTAGAGTACAAAAATTCTAAGTACTCTAGTAATTCCTTCACCGACTCACAATGATTCACTAATCCAACCACGTCATCCTCAATCGAGTTCTTTATCTGGAGGTACAATCGAGCGTCATCTTGAAGCCAATTCTTCCTTGTGTCATCCTCTGGGGCATATATGTTAATCATGCCCAACTTGTGACAAAGGTTATCTACTCGAACTCCATTTAAAGCTTTCGTGAAGATATCTCCTAATTTCTCTCCAGTCTTCACATATCCAGTAGACACTAAACATTGTTGTATTCTTTCACAAATAAAATGACAATCAATTTCAATATGTTTAGTCCGCTCATGAAATACTGGGTTGGATGCTATATGAAGGGTAGCTTGGTTGTCGCACCACAACTTGGTCGAAACTGTAACATTGAAGCCTAATTCAATCAAGAGTTGATGCACCCACATCATTTCACGTACAGATTGTGCCATAGCTCTGTATTCTGATTAGACATTTGATCGCAAAACTACATTTTGCTTCTTACTCTTCCATGAAACTAAATTGTCACCAACAAAAACACAATATCTAGAGGTTGATCTTCTATCTTTTCTGGATCCAGCCCAGTTAGCATCTAGAAAACACTGAAGATTCATATGACCATGATTTTTTTATAAGATCCCTCGTCCAAGTGCAACTTTCAAATAACATAGAATTTTTTGTACTACAGCCCAATGATCCACTATAGGTGAAGACATGTACTGACTCACGATTCTTACTGAATAAGCTATATCTGGTTGTGTCGCTGTAAGATAATTCAATTTTCAACTAATCTTCTATATCTCTTAGGGTCTTCAAAAGGTTTTACATCTTTTGAAAATTACAAATTAGGCGTCATTAGAGTACTACATGGCTTGGCTCCCAATTTTCCTTAGATAGTAAATCAAGCACATATTTCCTTTGAGACATAAAGATGCCTTTCTTGCTTCTTATTACTTCAATACCCAAGAATTACTTTAATGTTTCCAAATCTTTAGTATGAAACTGACTATGAAGAAAGGTTTTGAGAGATAACATATTGGATGCATCATTTCCAGTGATGACAATATCATTAACATATACAAAAAGTAGAATGATCTCACTCTCAGATCATCAATAAAATACAGAGTGATCAGACTTCCTCTTCTTCATTCCAAATTGTTCAAGTGCTTGACTAATGTTGCAAACCATGGTCTTAGACTTTGTTTCAACCCATACAAAGATTTGCAAAGACGACATACTTTATCATTCTCCCCCTAAGCAACAAACCTTCAAGGTTGCTCCATATAAACTTATTCTTGAAAATCACCATGGAGAAAGACATTTTTAATGTCAAATTTATGCAAAGGCCAACTCTGAGAAGCAACCATGGAGATGAATAGTTTGACAAAAGTTAATTTGGCAATAGGAGAAAAAGTATCAAAATAATCGATCCCATAGGTCTGAGCATAGCCCTTAGCAACAAGGCGAGCTTTTAATCGAGCAATTGACCAATCAGAATTAACCTTGATCGCAAATACCCATTTACATCCGATAGGTTTCTTTCATGCAGGACGAGACACTAAATCCCAAGTACCATTATGATCTAAAGCATTCATCTCTTCTATCATTGCTTCACGCTAACAAGAATGAGACAGGACTTCACGAATCGTTTAGGGATAGAGATAGAATCAAGAGATGCAACAAAAGAACATGTAGAAGATGATAAATGGTCATATGAGACACAAGAAGAAATAGGAAAAGTGCAAGTACGTTTACCTTTACGAAGCAATAGGAAGGTCATCACTTGGTCCTGGATCTGATGTCGAAGAATCTTCTACGACAAGATAGTTATCTGGAGGTTGTTGTCGTCTAGAGTAGACTTGAATAATGAGTGGACGACCAGAGACAAGTACCAAAGACGGTGGATCGAGAGTGGATGTAGGAGAAACAATGTATAGATAAAAGGATTGTCATCCTCCTCCCGACTCGTAGTAGGCAATGATGGATTGAAGGGTTTGTCCTCAAAGAAAGTAACATCAGGAGAAACAAGATATTGGTTCAAGCTAGGACAATAACATATGTATCCTTCTTTAACACGAGAATAACCTAAAAAAATGCACTTCAAAGATTTGGGGTCTAATTTTGTCAGATTAGGACAAACATCTAGAACAAAACAAGTACAACCAAACATTTTTGGTTCAATAGAAAAAGAGGTTTTGTCAAAAATAAAACATGATAAAAAATCTCACCATGAAGATGTTAGGCCCAAGGTCACGAAAGTGTACTCCAAGAAGAGGGCTCAAGGGAATAATGAGTAAAGGGGAATGGGTAAATGTTTGTTATGTGGGGCCCTAGTTAGTTAAGATAGAGGGTAGTTAGGGTATTTCACTCTTGTATATATTTGCGGGCACCAGGGAGGTTAGGGATATAATATTTTTGGTTATCTGGAGTAGTGGTTGGTAGGAGAGGTACGAGAGCTCTCGAATTCTCCCTTGACACCCTGTGTTTTTTCCCTTGAATACTCAATAAGAAATCTAGAGCTTATCATTTTGGTATCAAAGCATAGTTCTTGGGAGTATGGCGAGTGAGAAGAAAATGGAAACACGAATGGAAGCCATTGAGCAGAAGATGGCTGGAGCATTAAGCACAATTGGAAACAACCAGAGTGGGTTAAAAAGGGAGATGGCGGTCGTACGAGAGGACCTACGCCTGTTAATGGCCACAATGGCGGAGAAAATGGGGTGGGATGAGAAAGGAAAGAGTGGTGCGGTGAGAGTGGAAAAGGGAAAGACACTGGAAGGTGAGCAATTAGCTTCGGTGAAGTCTTTGGAAGCGGTTGGGGAGAACAAACCAGAGACATCGAGTGACGGATCAAATCGACTTCAAAATGCCTTAGCTCCGGTGTTTGATCTGCGGTTGAGGAAGTTAAAGGTTCCCATTTTTTAAGGGAATGACAAGGATGGATGGCTCCATAGGGTGGCACGGTATTTTGTGATCAACCGACTGTCGGATAAGGAAAAGTTGGAACCTACAATCCTCTGTTTGGATGAGGAAGCTTTAGCATGGCATCAATGGGAGGAAAAGAGGAGACTGATACAAACTTGGAATGAGTTTCACTTGCTTTTGCTGCGGCGTTTTCGACCCACGCTTGACGGATCATTGTGCAATCGTTTCTTGAGTCTCAGGCAAGAGTCAACAGTGAAAGAATACAGAAGACCGTTCGAAGAATATGGGGCCTCGGTAGAAGGAATACCCGAATTCATGCTGAAAATCTTGTTCTTATGTGGGCTGCAAGAACAGATCCGGTCGGATATTAGGGTTCTAAATCCAAATCCCACTAGGCTTACAAAAATAATGGAGCTGGCCCAAAGTTTGGAAGATCGAGTTGTAGACCCAAGTCCACAATCATCAATAGTCAACTCCACGTTTAAATCTGCAACTGGGTCAGGGGTCAGGTCGGGTCGAACAATCTCTTTTTTGTCAAATAGGGTTCTTCCCCCTAAGAGTAGCCCGACACTTGTTAAGAGTACTGAAAGCAGTGCGACGAGTGTCCCTGTTCGTCGTCTCTCTAATAGTGAGCTCAAAATGAAGAGGGAGCGAGGTTTGTGTTTAATATGTGATGAAAAATTCACCCCGGGACATCGTTGCAAAAAGAAAGAGTTGCAGGTGCTAGTGTTGCAAGACGAAGACGAGGAAGGTGAGGTGTTTTTTGACTCCGACGAACAGTTGGAGAAGGTTGAAATGCATGCATTGGTTCCGGATGGGGAAGAGAAGGGCATGGCGCAGCTATCTCTCCACGCTGTGTCTTGGGTCGACACTCAGAAAACAAAGACGATCAAGGTACGGGGGCTTATAGCTAAGCGCGAAGTGATCGTTCTGATCGATGGAGAAGCAACCCACAATTTCATTGCGATGGAGTTGGTCAAGGAGCTCAAGTTACCGTTACACGAGACCGCAGGGTATGGCAGGGAAAGGAGTGTGTAAAGATGTCGTGATCTCTTTTCCGGAGGTTACTATTGTGGAGGAATTCCTTCCTATTCCCTTGGGCAATGCTGATGTGATATTAGGAGTTAAATGGTTATCGACATTGGGCCCGATAACAATGGATTGGAATAAGTTATCGGTGGATTTCCAACTGGGGAATTGGAATATTTCTTTAAAAGGCGATGCTTCGTTAAGGCATACACAGGTGTCCTTGAAATCAATGATGAAATCGATCCTTAAAAAAAAACAAGGTATTATTCTGGAGCACAATGCATTAGAGGGGGTACGAAGTCACGATGATGGTGATGCTGTCTCGATGATTTCTGATGAAATAGCAACGGTACTGTCTCGATACACTCTCGTCTTTGGGCCCCTACGCCAACCACCACCGGTACGTTCCCATGACCATAGTATTGAGTTAATTCCTTCTGCAGGACCAGTCAACGTACGTCCATATCGATACCCTCAATTTCAAAAGGATGAAATTGAGCGTCTGGTTCAAGAAATGTTGATGGCGGGCATCATTCAACCAAGTCGCAGTCCTTTTTCCAGCCCTGTGCTACTAGTTAAAAAGAAAGACTGCAACTGGCGATTCTGCGTGGATTATAGGGCTTTGAATAAAGTCACAGTTCCGGATAAATTTCCTATACCAATGGTTGAGGAATTGTTGGATGAGTTATGGGGAGATCAGATTTTTTAAAAAATTGACCTTCGTTCGGGCTACCATCAGATTAAGGTTGAACCCACGAATGTGCATAAGACTGCTTTCCGAACTCATGAAGGGCATTATGAATTCCTCGTTATGCCGTTTGGCTTATGGAACACCCCTTCTACATTCCAATCCTTGATGAACGATGTTCTCTGGCCATTCCTCCGTAAGTTTGTTCTTGTTTTTTTTTATGATATCTTAATTTACAGTAAATCCATGGGAGAGCACTTGGCACATTTGGAAGAGGTGTTGCAAGCTCTAGAGGCAAATCAACTGGTTGCTAATGTAAAGAAATGTCAATTCGGGTTGTCTCAGATAGAATACTTGGGCCATATTGTATCGTCCAAGGGCGTGACGGCTGACCCTTCTAAGTTGTGTGCCATGGAAAATTGTCCTCTTCCGTCTAATTTGAAAGAACTACGGGGATTCCTGGGTTTAACAGGGTACTATCGCAAGTTTGTAGCAAATTATGGGGCGATTGCATTTCCCCTCACTCAGCTTTTGAAAAAGGATAGCTTCGTGTGGAATTCGGCAGCGACAGAGGCTTTTGAGAGCTTGAAGCGCGCCATGACCACAGTTCCGGTGTTGGGCCTCCCTGATTTTTCTCACCCATTCATTATTGAGTCTCATGCATGTGCTACCAGATTGGGGGCTGTCTTGATGCAGGATCAGAGGCCAATTTCCTACTATAGTCACGCCCTACCTTCATCTCATCGTTATAAGGCTGTCTACGAACGGGAGCTTATGGCCATCGTCATGGCTATTCAAAAGTGGAGGCCATATTTGCTCGGTAGAAAGTTTATTGTTCGCACTAACCAGAAAGCTCTGAAGTTCTTGCTTGATCAACGGGTTATTCCAGGGGATTATCAGAAATGGATCACTAAGCTCATGGGTTACGACTTTGATATCGAGTATAAGCCTGGCTTGGAGAATAAGGTTGCTGATGCTTTGTCCCGACGCCCTGCCGTCGTTGAGCTTCGTAGTTTAACCATGGTTGGGGGTATTAACACAGAGGTGATCATGGCCCAAGTCTTGGCGAATCCTGCTTTATCTAAAATCGTTGAGTGTTTAAAGCAAGGGGAGCAAACGGAGGCTGGCTACTCTCTCAGTAAAGGCCTTCTCCATTATGAGGGTAAGTTGGTTTTGCCTGCGGATTTGCAGTCTATCCCACTGCTGTTACAAGAGTTCCATTGTTCTCCAATGGGGGGGCATGGGGGATTTATACGCACGTTTCAACGAGTACGTCGTGAAGTGTTTTGGAAAGGTATGCGCAACCGAGTTCGGGCTTTTGTGGCATGGTGTGCTATCTGTCAGCAGTCAAAGAGTCTCTCTTTAGCTCCTGCGGGCCTCCTTCAGCCCCTGCCCATTCCGGAGCGAGTATGGGAAGATGTGTCGATGGATTTTATTAAAGGGCTGCCTAAGTTCGATGGGTTCTCTGTAATTTTGGTGGTGGTAGACCGTTTGTCAAAGTATGCCCACTTTATCCCCTTAAATTTCAAGCTCCCAAAGTTTGGTTGTTTATGTGTTGAACAGAAACCAAAGATCACCTCATTTCTTCTCCAATTCACCAATCAAGGGATCCCACCATCCCGTTCCAAGGCCGGAGAATAGTTGAGAAGACACTAGTGGTGGTTCGAGAGCTTGTTCGTGATACATATCGGCGGAGATAGAGGAGAATTTGAACAACAAAGGTGAGTTCTCTCATTTCCCTGTTTTTCTTCTCTTTATAGCATGGCTTTCCTTCTTTAATTGAGCTAATTAGAGTGCTTTGAATCCTAATCCGCTGAACATGTATGTTGATATATCCTACATTTCCTATAAGCAGTAAGGCATTAACAAACCTTCTCGTAACTATCCCGTCAAAAACTATCCTTAAATCTCTTCCCAACTACCACTACGAGAAAAAATCGCTCCTAAAAAGGACGGATCCATACAGGGGGCCACAAGGCACATGCCCCTAGATTTAAAAATATTTACTATATATATATATATATATATATATATATATACGAATCCAAATAAATTTGCAAAATTAGTACGTAGCCTAGTGGGAAACTGGGTGTTCAGAGGCGTGCGTGCCCCTGGTCGTGAGTTTGACCCTTCCCAACAATTTTCCTATATATTTAAGCTTATTTTTCTTCTCTCTCAGCTGACCCAATAACTTAATACTACAATTAACTTAGGTGCGTGCACCCTAGTGTTGTGTTAGGGTTCATAATTTAGGTGGTATGCCCAATTAACTTAATACTAGGTTAAAGGTTATATTTTATATAATACCTAGGGAATAAAAAAACCCTAGTGGTCTTCTTTCTTTTTGTTTTTTTTCCCTCAATAACTCATAAAAAATTTCACTTTGAACAACCTAGTCATCTTCTCTCTTTTTATTCTTTTTTCTCAATAACTCATAAAAAATTTCACTTTGAACAACGAAGATACTAAATTTTTTGCTCTCTTGAAAAGCTATCATTTACTTTGTAAGTAATTTCTATCTTTTTATTCATATTATTGACATTACTTTCTTTCTTTTTTTGTAATTTTAGAGTTAAAGCTAAGGGACAAATATTTTGTTTTGACATCCATAATATTAAATTGACAAGTAAGATTCAAATTCCTTTTAAAGTTTTAGTTCTTATAATTTGTAATTTATGTAATATGTCTTAAATATGTTTTGTATTAATATTTGTGTAGAGTTAACTTGAAATCAATATGAAAAAATATTATAAAAGAAAAATAATCACAGAGTCATCATCTCAAGGAAAGAAAAGTAATACTAATTATGATTAGTCTACTATAGAAATAATTTTAGGATAACTACCTGCACATTTTGACTACAATTATAATATTCAAGACCAAGCTCGGAAAGCGCATTTACAAAAAGGTCCTTGTTAGCCTTGAAATCATATTTTTTTCATTTAAAAAAATTTAGAGAAAAGTCAAGATCGTTTAATCTAGCCTGGTTTAATGAGTATTCTAATTGGTTAGAATACAATATTTCAAAGGATGTTGTATTTTGTTTATGTTGCTACTTGTTCAAACTAGAAGTTAGTGAACAATTTGGAGGTGACCATTTTTTTGGTGAAGGGTTTTCTAATTGGAAGAAAAAAGAGAAATTGCAAGCTCATGTGGGTGGTTCTAATAGTGCACATAATCAAGCTTGGGATAAATGTGAGCGTATTTTGAAATAAAAGCAACATATTGAGATATCTTATAATAGGATGTCAGACCAAGAATGAGTTAAGTATCGAACAAGATTAGATGCATCAATTGATTTTGTTCGATTTTTATTACTTCAAAAACTTCCATTTCGTGGGCATGATGAGATAAAGGAGTCAAAAAATGAAGGTAATTTTCTTAAGCTTTTACAATGTTTGTGTGATCACAAACAATAGATATTGAAGTTGTGACATTCAAAATGCTCCAGGACATTTGAAATTGATTGCACCCAATATTCAAAAAGATATTTTGAATTCTATTATAGTTGAAATTGGGAATGTAGTTATAAGAGATATGAGTGATAACCTATTTTCTATCTTGATTGATGAATCGAAAGATATATTTTCAAAGGAGCATATGTCAATTGTACTGCGATTTGTGGACAAAGGTTATGTGATTGAATGATTTGTTGGAATTATACATGTCACTAATACAAGTGTTATATCGCTTAAGGAAGCTATTCATGATTTTTTTTTTCTCAACATGGGTTAAGCATTGCTAGTTTATGTGGACAAGGATATGATGGAGCAAGTAATATACGAGGTGAATTCAATGTATTGAAAGCACTTATTTTGAAAGAGAATGAATGTGCTTTTTACATTCATTATTTTTCTCATCAGCTTCAATTAGCTCTTATAATTTCAGCAAAAACTCATGTGAAAATTGTTGGTTTTTTCTTATTGTTACAAATACGATGAATGTTATTGGTGCATTAGCAAAACGTCGTGGTATTTATGAGAAAACCATAGTTTGAAAATTATTAAAGCTTTAAATAATGATGAACTACTAAGTGGCCGAGGATTAAATCAAGAGATGACGATTAAATGGCTTGTAAATACATGATGGGGATCACATTACAGAACTTTAATGAGTTTTATTATAATGTTCTCATCAGTAGTTGATGTACTTGAAACATATATTTAGGGTGGATCAAATATAGAACAAAAATATGAAGTAGATATTCTAATAAGTTCGATCCAAATATTTGACTTCGTTTTTTATATACAATTTATGAAAATTCTTTTAGGAATAATAAATGAGTTGTCTCAAGCATTACAAAGAAAAGATCAGGACATTGTAAATGCAATGAATCTAGTCAGAATTTGTAAAGAAAGACTGCAAACAATGAGATAGTCTTGTTGGGATTCATTACTGAATCTAGACTCTAATTTTTGTGATAGACATGATATTCAAGTTCTTGAGATGGATTATCTGTTTTTTGTTCGAGGACAACGAAGGCAAAAATCTCAACCAATTTAACATATGCATCATCATCATGTTGAAGTTTTTTATGCAATTATTGACATGGAACTTCAAGAGTTGAATAACCATTTAATTGAAACAAGCATTGAATTGCTTTTATGTGTGATATGTTTGAATCTAAGTAACTCATTTGCTACTTTTGATGGACAAAAATTTAGCTGACTAGCTCAATATTATTCAAGAGACTTTTCAGGTATTGAACTCTCTATGCTTGAGGATCAACTTCAAAATTACATGATTGATGTGGTATCAAATATTGAGTTTGTTGACGTAAAAGGTATTAATGATCTTGCACTAAAAATGCTCGTGACAATAGAGATAAAATTTATCCATTATTTTATTGATTGGTCACCTTGACCTTGATTTTACCTATTGCAATAGCTAGTTTAGAGAGAACATTCTCTGCCATGAATATTGTGAAGATTTGATTGCGAACTCAAATGGGAGATCAATTGATGAATGATAGTCTCATATTATATATTGAGAAAGATCCATTTGATAAGTTGGATAATAAAGTTATCATGGATTGATTTCAGAACGTGAAAACTCGTAGAGGACAATTATAATGTATTAACTTAGATTATTTATGAATTTATGAATATTAAAATTTTTCATTAACCCTCATCCGCCCCACAACCTAGTTCCCATTGAAATACTCTCGATTGTCTTGGCTTAGAGGCTAAAATAAAATTTTCATCGATCGCAACCAAGTTCTCACAAAGTCTCCTCATTCGTCTCAATCACCTTCAGGCTACGGAGACCCATCCACAAGGATTGGGGGACCACGACGTAGCCGCATGTACCCTGGGGGTGTGACCCCAGGGTAGCGAGCACTGCACTGAATTGCCCCCATTCAAAAACATCTGCCCTCTGAGCCTCAGATGGACCCATCGGCATGGTGAGCCCAACCCTTGGAGTCACAAGTCAGTTCACGACCGAATCAATCATAGTAGAACTTGTAGGAAAAGCTCAACGCCAAGTGGTGGGAGCGTAGAGAATCTTGTAGTTGAAGTCACCACTGCACTCATGTCACAAGCAAACCTGCCTGGGAGGATGCCATAGAGAAAATCCGTGTTAGACAAGCCTATGCGAGGAACTCAAGGATTTTTGGAAGGATACCGCCCCAGTGGAGGCCTCCGGTATGACTACTGCAAGACAAATCCTTAAGCTAGGGCTAGAACCTTTCACCCCAGAGGTTATGAATGAATAGATTTCAGAGAAGTTCAAGGATCCGACGATAAACCTTATGATGGGATCTCAGATCCAATCAAGCATGTAGACATATACCATTCCAAGATGGAGCTCCACCTAGTGTTGGATGCTATCAGATGTCATACGTTTTCTATCACACTAACAAGTGTTGTGGTTGCCTGGTACCGCAAACTCTAGCCTAGGCTGATCTCAAACTTCTAGGAGTTAGTCGAGCTCTTCGTTGACTAGTTCCTTAGAAGTAGCAAAGACCGACGTTTGCCTAGTCACTTGATGACCCTACATCAAACGGAGGGCGAGACGCTGAGGCAGCTTGTCATCTAGTTCAAATGCGAAGTGTTGCGCATAAGCGAGTACTCAGACGAGGTGATCATAGCTACATTTGCAGGCTGCTGCACGCATGCAGAAATATTGCTATTCATCACCATCCACAAGCCGAAGACGTTCCCCAAGCTACTGTCGCACGCCAACGACCTCACGATAGTAGAAGATCTACTTATCTTCAAAAGATAGCAGCCAAACGACACGGTTCGCCGTCCTCATAAAAGGGGAAGGAGAAGGCAACTGACCTCGCCCCCTCGTGACTGAGGGACCTACGGTGGGACGAGAGATGAGATAAGAAACATTCAAATCAGGGGCCAAAATTTTAGAAGTATACTTTCATGACCTTTTTCATTACCGACATTTATGTGGTGGCCGAAGAAGTTGACCTGTTCACGTTCGAAAAGATGAAGGCCGGGTCACATAAAAGAGATCGGTCCAAATTCTGCCACTTCGACAAGAGCCACAGTCACGACAATTTAGATTGCTACGAGCTAAAGGAGTAGATTGAGACCTTCATTTACAAAAAGTATCTCAAGAAATTCGTAGCCTAGCGACAAGCAACTAACGCCTCCACGACCGTAGAATGGAATAGATCTCGGTCACCCAGGGGAGCTCGCCCTATCGAGATCCAAACCATATTCAGAGAATGGTCAGGGGGCCATTATGGGTAGAAGATGAAGGCTCTAGCTTGAGAAGCACAACATGAAGTCTACCTAAGTTCGCTCGCTTAGCCCTCAGTGCCCAGCACCTTTGATGATGAAGATGCTAAGGGATGCACAACCCACACAATGATGTGCTGGTTATCAAGGTCGACATCGATCATGTGAAGGTCTTTCGCGTAGATGTCGATGGCGGTGCCTCAACTAACATCCTCTCCTATTCCACATATACTAAGCTCGGATGGGGGAGGAGCCAGTAAAGCCAAGCACCACCTCTAGTCGACTTCTCAAGGGAGCGAGTGATTTTCGAACGGTGAGTCGAGCTACTAGTCAATTTAAGCGGAAGACCCACCAAAGTAAACAAGGTACTGGAATTCATCATCATGGACGACATGTCAGCCTAAAATGCCATCCTAGGGTGACCCACCATCCACCTCCTCCAGAAATTCCATCCATATACCATCAGGACATGAAATTTTCGACACCGAACGGCGTTGGAATAGTTCGAGATGAATAGCACGCCTCCGACAAGTGCTATATGCTAGCTCTAAAAGGCACTCAGATTATGTGTGTAGTCGATTCTCTTGCCCTGATTGTGCCAACTGGTGGCCAACCTGACCATAAGGCCTATTCAGCAGAAGACTTGAAACTTGTGCTCCTGCTTTGCCTAGACAAATAGGTTAGCATTGGCACAAAGCTGGGGGCTTATAGAGAGAAAGATTGATAGATTTCTGATCACAACTCACTGCGTTAATGCAAGTGCACGGGTCAAATTATAATATAAAATGGTCTAAGAAACTGAGTACCATCCTCTGGGAATCAGATTATTATTCTACTTAGTACCAAAATAGTAGTCGTCAAATTTTATTTAGGGAAACGAATGGTCATGCAACAGATTTAATCTAAAAAGCTAATAAAATGAGAGTGCAATCACGTAAATAGAGGAAAATGAAGGAACAAGTAGCTTTAGGGTATTGTCGTTGTAAAATGTCATAATTAACTACTTAACTAAACTTGATAGATGCAATAAATTACTAATTTTCTAAGTCTAAGGTTTATAAACTCGGGCTTCCCCTTCTCAAGGTCCATCGACCCTCACAAACAACTCCCTATTCGATATCTCACAATAAGAATTTGAAAGTGAATAAGACATAACCTATTACAGACCTCACATGTGCCCCTATCACTTTCGCATTTAGAGAAACATGTGTCTAAATCCCAAAGTCTCATTCACTACCCTCTCTTTCGAACAAGATAGCAAGATAGTAAATAAAGCAATAATACCTTCATTGGCTAAATGAACACAATCATTAAGGGCTGGAATGTAGAAGAAAATCGTAAATAATGGATTCAAGAGTTCAATAACAAAATTAAATATCTATAAAACAAACCAACACCCTAAAACTAAAAGGTTTAGCTACGATACATCATGAAAATCAATTCTAACAATCCATCTAAGCAGATTATAGAATATGAAAGAGAGAAAAGAAAACTCTCGGGCTGATTCTTCCCCGTCTCCGACTCCCGTGCTCATGATTTTCACCCCCGAACACTAGCAAAGCCTACAATTTGGTCTAGCATGAATGCCTATTGTAATATGGCCTTGCATCTCAAAAATCACACTGAAAATGGGCCCCAAAATTTGAACCTCTATTAATTTCGTGAAAATGGCTTATATAGTCCAAGGCGGCAGCGTCAAGATGCTAGTGTCTAGCATTGAGATGTTGCCCTTTAATATTAAAAAACTTCCACCACGTTTTTGAAATATGGAGAAGAATTATCGACATAGTATCTCGACGCTACTTCGAATTTTTGCTATTGACTTCCTTTCAACTGAGTGGCGTTGAGACACTACTATTCCAACGTCTCAACGCTAGAGCGTTCTACCTTTCTAGTTACTATTTGGGCATCTCAACACCCTCCTTTTGCGTTGAGACATTGTGCTCTCAAGTTTTGGCTCTTTTTGACATATCTCCTTTGTTTCTTAGCCGAATGCTCTTCCTAGGCTCGTTTCTCGACCCGAATAACATCGAATCTATATTTTTACGTTCAAATGCTTAGTTCCTACAAATTCAATAAATAAAACATCAAAGTACACAATTCAACCCACAAAATTACTAAATTTAAGGCCCTAAAATAGCACTTTTAGAGTGCTATTAATTTCCTCTGAGAAAACACCAACGTCTTTGTATGGTGGCACGAAGACATGCTGGGGATTGACCCTAGCATCATGGTGCACCGTCTCAATGTAGATCTGAATCATTGGCTCATCAAGTAGAAGTGCCAATTGATCAACGCAACAAGAAGCTTACTAATACAAGCTAAGGTGAAAAAGATGTTGGACATTGACTTCGTTAGAGAAGCGCATTATCCTGACTGGCTCTCTAATGTCTTCCTGGTGAAGAAGGGAAACTGGAAATGGCAGGTGTGAATTGATTTCACTACCCTGAACAAGGTGTCCCTAAAAATAGCTTCCTACTGCCAATGATAGATCAGCTGGTCGACCCCACCGTAGGGCACAAGATCTTAACATTCATGGACACCTATTTGGGGTACAATCAAATCAAGATGCACGTGCTGGACTAGGAACACGCCTCATTTATCATGGACCAAGGCCTGTACTACTACACGGTGATGCCTTTTGGGCTAAAAAAATGTTGGTCTGACATACCAGCGCATGGTTAACATGATGTTTGCCACTCAGATCGGTCACAACATGTACGTTTATGTCGATGACATGCTAGTTAAGAGCGTCACCTCAGACTGGCATGAAGCCATCCTATTCGAGGCTTTCGGAGTGCTGTGGCAATACCAAATGAAGTTGAACCATGCTAAATGAGCCTTCGGGGTGGCATCGAAAAAATTCTTAAGCTTCATGGTCTACCAGTGCGGCATAGAGGCAAACCCAGACAAGAACAAAGCAGTTCTGAACATGAAAGCGCCCGAAAACTTCAAACAATTGCAAGGCCTCAACGGATGGATTGTTGTCCTCAACAAATTTGCATCTCAGGCAACCGATAGGTCCCTACCCTTCTTTAAGGTGCTGCAAAAGAAGGTGCCATTCGAGTGGACTGAGGAGTGCAACCAGCCCTTCACCCAGCTAAAAGAGTACCTAAGCTCAACACCGCTCCTCTCAAACCCATCAAAGAGGATCAACTCCAATTGTATCTGATTGTTTTTTATACTGCGGTCAGCTTTGCCCTTGTCAAGCAAGAGGATGGCACATAGAAACCCATCTATTATACAAGCAAGATGTTGCTCGGTGCGAAAACGAGATATCCCTAGCTCAAGAAGTTAATACTACCGTTTGTCACCTAGGCTCGAAGGCTTTGCCCCATAGAGTTTGCTTAGAAGGATATGGAAGAGTTATCTTACTTCCTAGGGATTCAAGCACACAAAGATGCATCAGGTATACATTTAAGTGAAGCAAAATACATATTTGATCTTCTTGATAAACTACGAATGCGACATATTAAATCTTGCTCAACACCACTGTCACTTCAAAGAATTTTTCGGCTAATGATTGAGAACTTATGCCTAATCCTACTGTTTATAGAAGTACCATAAGAGCATTACAATATCTTATTCATACAAAGCCAAAGATATCTTATATTATCAACAAATTGAGTCATTTTGTGCAACAACCAACTCTTGTGCATTGTTAAGATGTTAAAAGGGTGTTGAGATACCTTAAGAGAACACTGCACCATTGGTTATTCATTCCTAAAGTAGAGAGGTTGTCCTTATTTACCTACACAGATGCTGACTGGGGATATAGTCTTGATGATAAAAAATCTATTTCAGCTTATTGTGTGTTCTTCTACTATTCTCTTGTCTCGTAGTCCTCCAAGAAACAACATTTCATTGCACGATCAAGTACTGAAGCTGAGTATCGATCCTTACCACACACAACAACTGGAATCTATTGGCTGCAATCTCTGTTGGGTGGAATTCAACATACTTCTGTTTATACTCCAGTTATATGGTATGACAATTTAATTGCACTCTCCTTGGTGGCCAATCCAAGTTTTCACTCTCGTACCAAGCATACTAAGCTAGATCTTAATTTTGTGAGAGATAAGATCTTAGCCAAGTTACTTGGTGTCACGTATGTACCTTCGGAGGATCAGCTAGCTGATGGATTGACAAAACCTCTATATAAATATAAATTTTCTACCATGCGTGGCAAACTGAATGTACTTGCAGCCCAAGCACATTTGCATTTGAGGGGGAGAGTTAAGGAATCATATGACGCGTTCAGTGATAAGTAGGACAACACAGTTTCTCAGTCACACAACTATTCTTTAAGTCTTTTATTCTCAGTTAGTGGGGTTTCTCTAGTTTATGGTTATTGGGCCATGATGTTAGTGGGCCAAATTAGTTTATGTTAATGTCTCCCACTTTTACTTTGTAACCTCGTCTGCTTGTAACTTCCTTTCTACTTTGTATACATAACAGTACCAAATGGTCAATAAAATTAATGAATGTTGATATGAGAATTTTAGATTTTCATTAAATTCAGATTTTCCTTGTTAGTCCCATTAATTTTTTAAAATTCTTCTTATGTTAGGAACTAGCTGAAACAATTTTGAACGCACTCCGAAATTGGGTAGGTAGTTCTTACTTTTGGGGATTGTTTATTGCATTCTTTGTGTGATGTACAATTTGTGTGATTGTTTGTGTTTGCTCTAAATTTCTAATTTTTAATGTTGAATAGCATGCTGAAAATGGTTGTCTGTTGTTTTATTGAGTTAAAAATATATGGTTAGCATGCTGAAAAATTTGTGGGTGTTCAATATCTTGTTTATGGTGGTTGTAGTTTGATGTTTTGGAGCCTTTGTGCGTTTATAAATATGAAGCCATGTTGGAAATTCGATGAGTGGCTAATATGTCATTTGTGGTGGTCGTAGTTTACTGTTTAGGAGTTTTTGATGTGTTTATGTGTATGAAAGCATGCTAGAAATTTTGTGAGGGGTATGATATGTCCTTTGCAGTGGTTGTGGTATAATGATTAGGAGGTTTACTTGGGTTTATAAATGTGAAAGCATACTGGAAAATTATATGGGAGTCTAATGCATCACTTGTAGCGGCTTGATAACTCTCCAACATAAAGTTATTAGTAGTTCTTTATGGTGAAATTTAGCCCTTTCTTTGATAAAGTATTTATGCTTTGTTTGTCAAATTGCTAGACTTATCTTTGTTTTGCATTTTAGGGCTCTTAATAACTTCAATATTACTGAATTATTCTATTTGAAACTTCAAAAGAATGAATTATGAGATATTTACACATATTTGCAACTAATTTTTGCTAATTCGTCAACAGTTAGATGAGAGAGCATTATTTTAGCAAAAGTTGAAGATATAAGATTGGGGATAAAATGATCCAGCAATTCTAAAGCAAAACAGACCTAGATATTTTGCACGAGAATAATGGAATTGATAATGTATGAATTATTTCTTTATTTACAGAATTAAAGTTCTAATGGATGGGTGACACGTGGAGTTTTTGACCTAATGAACCCCTAAATCATTCAAGAAAAGTTATAAAAGAAAAGGTTGTCGCCTTTGGGAAGAGATT
This sequence comes from Telfairia occidentalis, assembly GCA_026257165.2. Classification (NCBI taxonomy): domain Eukaryota; kingdom Viridiplantae; phylum Streptophyta; class Magnoliopsida; order Cucurbitales; family Cucurbitaceae; genus Telfairia; species Telfairia occidentalis. The sequence goes on along the minus strand of JAOANK020793141.1, from coordinate 6,923 downwards.
TGTGCTAGAGAGTAGATTTCGGTAGATGGCTAAATTTTCCTAAAACTCTTGGGCTTTGTCGAATCTTCTTGAAGGAGAACATGTAGAAGGAAAAAAATTCCATTGAAGGTTGGAGGGAAAAGGACAATTCTTGAACAATCTGTCTTGGAGCAATAGAACTCTACAATTTTCCTAGTTTATTACTTTGTCACAATGCACTTATTATTTTCGTTTGCTAGTTTTTTATCTTTTTGATATTGTAACATGAACTAATCACCTTTAGGTGAGGATTAAGGGTGATATTATTGATTTGAATCAGAACTGAAGTAATTCTTGTTGAATTGAGTTGTTTTAAGGGTGTTTTTTATTGCTTAATATTGATGTTTGTTTGGCCAACATGCATGAATGACTTTTCTAAGTTTTAGGAGAAATAAAGAGAAATAGTTTGCTTTTAATACACATTAGCCTCTTGATTAGATTAGCAACTGGCTAAGTGAGGAAGTTAGAGATAATCACTCACCTAATACACTAATACAACAGGTAAAGTTCATATAGGTTAATAGAAGTTAATCTAAGATATTTGAAAAATCTGGGAGGATTCCGAGACTATTGTTGTGTAATTCGATTATGCAATGCTTCTGCTTTAGCATTCTATTTCAAGCAAAACAATATTATACCTTAATCTGAACCTATTCATTCATATCGATACAGTTGCGAAAGCATTTATTTTATTCTGAGAGTTAATTTTGTTCAACATTAGTTAACAGAAAATCACAATCATTTACCTTAGTTACTTGTTGAATTCACTAAAAGTTGTGTTAGAATAGATTGAAATCTATCATTAATCTCTATAAAGATGATATAAATACTTATCACTTGTTACTGACTCTGCACACTTGCACAATCTTAGTGTAGTTATCATTGAGAGTTTTAGGTTCACTTTGTAAGGCAACAAGTTTTTGGCACCATTGACAGGGATTAGTTTGAATTTTAACTTGTTTGAAACTGAATCCTTTTGATGAATTTGAGCTTTATTTATATTTATTTAATTTATGTGTCATTGCAGAAACTGGTGTATGATCGATAAATTTGGTTTGGAAGTTGAGTTTGATCTAGAAATTGGAAGAACTTTCTAGAGAAGAAGTGAGATGAGGAATCGAGTGAATCCGATGGATCAACCATAGCTACCTTTACTTTTAGAAAGTTGTATAGAGCAATCTAATGAACAACCAAACAGAGGAGTTCAATTACCTGAAGCAATAATGCAACAACAAATTGGACCAGTAGATCAAGTTGAAAATCTTGTTCTTTTAGCCAATGACAAGAAGAGAGCCATCAAAGACTAACCTTAAGGTTTGCATGGTCAGGTCAAGTCAAGGGTATCAATTTTCTCTCTCCCTTAGTTAAGTCCTTTAAGGTGGCTCTTTAGTTGCCTTGGCTCAGGTACTTGATTCACTTTGGGTTATTGCTAAAGGTTTTTTTTTCTTCATGCATTCTTTATAGCATCCTCTTTAACAAACTCTGAAGTACGACGCTTTGAATAAGAGCTAAACCATTTGGCTATATGCCTCAACTCGACCATCAATCTTTTTGGGTGGGGTCAACTAATCGCACCTCACTAGCATCACCGCAAGTGCACAGGTCAATCACAGTATATCAAACGGTCGTGAGACCAAGTATAGTCCTCTGATCAGATTTTTAATTCTTTCAATTATTGATTAATTTCTTAAATTTTATCTAGGGATCTAATTCTCATGCAACAATTTCTACTCTAAAAAGCAATTAAACAAGCCGGCTAATGAAGAGAGAAATTCGATAAATAAAGGTAGTTCTAGGGTGTTGGTATTTTAACAGCACAATTAACTAATTAATTAACTCCAGAGATGCATTTTCATGTTAATTTCCTAAGTTTAGGATTTATTAAACCTCGCTTTCCCCTTCGAGGTCCACCAAACCTCACTATTAAGTCTCAACTCAGTCTCTTGCAATTAGAAATTAAAAGTGACATTAAAGTAATCCATTAACGACCTCTAACATTCTCCTATCACTCTCATGCATAGGAGAATATTAGTCTAAAATCTCAAGCCTAATTTAAAGCTTTCTTTTTCAAGAAAAATAGTAAATACATATCATCCAATCGATGTCCAATTAATTGTAAGCACTATGTGCAGAAAATCTAGAAGAAAATAATAATAAATGCATTCAAGAGTTAATCGATACAATTAAGTATCCATAACCAACCAACACCCTAAACTTAAGCTAAATTAGCTACTGTTCATGACAGAGAACAACCCAAAAAAACACATTGCAGTAGTTTACCAAATGAAAGGAAAGAAAAAGGGGACTCCTGGGTCAATTCTTCTCCGTCTACGGCTCTAAACCGATCCCTATTCTTTCGATTTTCACCCCCAAATAGTAGATATCTCAAGCACAAAAGCCTAATGTAAAATAGCTACTGTTTCTCAAAAATTGTACCCACAATAGCTCACCCAAAGCCCTAGGCTGAAAACAACATTATATAGTAGTGGCCGACAAAGTTGAGACGTCGCTACTGCCCTCAAAAGATTACTATTCTGCCACCATTAAAATAAAAAAAATGCTTTTTTTTTGTATATGTAGCATCGTGACACTGCAAGGCAGCATCACGATGCTACTTCGCGGTCCGTGCTCCTGTTTCATTTCACTAATGGCGTTGAGACGCCATTGCACAGTGAAGTCCAAATATTCAATGATAACTACACTAAGGATGTGCAAGTGTACACAGTCAGCAGCAAGTGATAAGTATTTATAATCTCCTTATGGATTAGTGGTAGATTCAAACTTATTCTAACACAACTTTCAGTGAATTCATAGGTGAACAAGTAAATGATTATGATTTTGTGTCTAATGCTTGACTAAAATAATGACATAATAAAAAGAATGCTTTCAAACTATGACGATATGAATGAATAGGTTTGGATTGAGTTATAATACTATTTTCCTTAATGTGTGTGTGTGTGCGTGTGTGTGTGTGTGTGAGGGTGTGTGTGTGAGGGTGTGTGTGTGGGTGTGTGTTGGCCATACAGACATCAATATTAAGCAATAAAGAACATCCTTAAAACAACTCGATTCAGCAAGAATTACTTCAGTTCTGATTCATATCAATAAAATCACCTTAGTCCTCACCTAAAAGTGATTAGTTCATGTTACAATATCGAAAAGACAACGAGTAAACGAAAACAATAAGTGCATCGTGAAAAAGTAATAAACTACAAAAACTATAGAGTTATGTTGCTAAGATTCTGCAATAATTGTCTTTTTTGCTCCAACCTTCGTGAAGTTTCTTCTTTATGCATGTTCTCTTTCAAGAAGATTCGATAAAGCCTAAGAGTTGCAGAAAAATTTAGTTCTCTCACAGAATCTACTTTGTAGCATGGATCTCTTCTCAAAGGTGACAACCTTTTCTTTTTATTACTCTTCTTGAATGATTTGGAGGCTCATTAGGTTAAAAACTCCATGTGACACCCATCCATTGGAACTTTAATTCCGTAAATATAGAAATTATTTATGCATTATCACTTCTATTATTCTCGCATGAAATCTCTATGTCTATTTTGCTCCAGAATTGTTCAATCATTTTATTCACAATCTTCTGTGCTTAACTTTTGCAAAAATAAGGCTCTCTAATCTATCTGCTGCCAAATTAACCAAAATCAAAGGAAAATAAGTGTAAATCTCTCAGAATTCATTCTTTTGATGCTTCAAATAGAATAATTTAGTAATATTGAAGTCCTCAAGAGTCCTAAAATGTAAAATAAAGATAAATCTAGCAATGTGACTGACAAAGCATAGATACTTTATCAAATAAAGAGCTAAATTTCATTATAAAGGACTATTAATAACTCTATCTTGGAGAGTTATCAAATCTCCAAACTTGAATCATTACTCCTTCCCAAGTAATGCTTAGGATTCTAAGAATTCAATAGTATTGAGCTAACAAACAAAATCCTGCAGAGAGTTTGATAAATAATTCAATGAAAAACTGTTGACTATTCAGCTAATTCACATTTACTTCACATCAATTTGTTATCTCCTCTTCGTTTTCCTGAACATGCCACAAGTTATACTTATCCTAAGGTTTCTATCTCTAATTCTGCTAGTTCCTAAATCATCAAACTTGTTGTGCAATCCATCAATCAGAGTCCCATCATATTTTCTTATCAATCCTTCTTTTGGTTTCCTTAGATTTTAGTATTCACATATTGCTCCTTCATATTGTTCATAACAACATAACTTTTGTTCCCTATAAATCACACCCTTTATTTTCAAGCAGCAACACTATTTTCCAGACTCATCACATATTAAGATTTATTTTCTTAATAGCAATCCTTCTTGTTGCTTTCTCTTTCCTCTCAACATGACGACATTGGTGATAAACCGCACCTAAGTTGTGGGAAACCAGTAATATTTAAGTAACACGTATCCCTTTTTATTCATATAATAAAAAATACATATTTTCTTAAAACCTTCCCTTTGAGTTACTTTTTGACGCACTGGTAAATAATGGGTGTCATAAATACCCCTACTACTAGACCTGCTCAGAAGAAAAATCTTTATAGCAGATGAGTGCACTATAATAGAAAAGAGAAATGCACTTGTAAAGCTCTATCAAAACTTTTCAAAGACCAAAAGAAACACAACATCCCCAAACTTAAAAGTGCACATTGTCCTCAATGTGCTCAACAATCAAGGTAGATTCCCCAAATTTAGTCCAAAGAATCCTATATATTATTGATTAGGCAAACAGTCTGTTTCCTAATTGTCAGAGCAAATTCTCCTCAAGAATCAAACTAGACTAAAAGGAGGCTCCTAAGAATAGATAAAATTTGTGGACTTCTTGTGCAAGATAATTCAAAGTCAATAAGTTTTCAACTCTTGTAAATGTAAACGACAGCTATCATACTAGTCAATTTGTCTAATAAATAAGTGCTTGACTAACTCTACTAATGTTGGATCAAAAGTTTTGCTCAATTTAATGAATCAATTCTAAGAAAGTTCAACTAGCATGCTGAGAGAGACACTATTTAAGCCACAAAGATATTTCATTAAATTGGTGGAAAGTACTGAAGGGATATATATGAAATGGCAGAAATAACATAGCAACATTAAATAAGAAGTAAGAATGCAGTAAAATAACAGAAATTGAAATTGATTGAAGGAGAAGCAGGCGGCACAACCAACATCCCTGTCAATCATTAGTCTTCAAAGTGGATCCATCCATGTGCACTTGTGCTATTTTAGGAATAATTTTAATATGATTATTTTTTTGAATACTTCTAGAAACTAAATATTATTTCTAGATTTTATTTTCTTTAGATTAGGAAAAGTATTTGATTTTTTTCGTAATTGTTTTAGGATTTTATTTTGTTGGATTCTATTTTCAAACATTTTATGAATAGATTTCCTTAAAACAATTCTTTTCCTTTTCTAGCGCTCTTTGGCTTCTGTAAAAGGCCAAAGCCCCATGTATTTTCAAATTAAGTATTTAGTCAAGTTGCATGAAATTTTGTTCATTTTTTGAGTTCCCCAAAGAAGTCTCAATTTGTGAGAGCAATTGAACCCCCTCCCCTCAACATCTTTTTTTGTGTGTTGCTTAGTGGAGTAGAGGAGCATTCAAGTTTCCTTGCTGATCAAACTTGTGGAGTGTTTCTTTGAGGATACAAGAGGCGTGTGCATAGTGCCATGGCACATTTAAGTAACTTCCTTCCTTGTCTTGACTTTAAGGTAAATCGTTCCTAACCTTACTTTTAGGTGTGGTTAACTAACTTTGAGTTTTAGTGCGTTTGTTGTCTAGGAGTTTGCATAACTAAGGGGTTCCCAGATCCGAGTCTACTAAGGTTCTTGAGAAGTTTGTCTTAGATTGAACTTTGGTACCTTGGTTGTGGAGCCTTGCTTGGAAAATGCTTTGCAAGGATCTTTGCAAATGCATCATTTGGTATGAGAGTTTTGAATCTAGGTTGGTTGGTTATATTTTACTATTCAAAAACACAAAAAAATTCATTCTTTGTTCGTAAGTCTTCCGTTGTCATTGCTAATCATATATTTTTTGTTGTGTTTGAGGTTCAACTTACATTCGAGGCATTGTATCCTTATTTGTTGTTTAGTTTCACAAGGTAAACTATTTGAAATACGTTTCCCCACTGAACCAAGCCACCAACTGGAGAGGAGAAGCCTTTTGCTCAAACCTCAACCGTAGGGAGAAGCCTGCAGAGATTCTATATTCATACCCCAAATTTGATAGAAATTTTCTCCAATCTCATGAGTCCAAAAATAGTTAAACATAGTATCAAATTCAAACCCATCGAGTAAGCTTTCCAACCGTATTTGTTTTGAATTATTTGGAGTTCTGTAGAGAAAGTTATCGAATTTTTAGTGCACACTGTCCGATTGAGAAAAACGGCTTTTAACGAATTTGTAGTAGTTTGATTTCAATTGACTATATCTTGTTGGTTACTAATTCAAAAATAGTCGAATTAGGCACCAAATTAAATATTTTTTAATTAGCTTTTCAGTGGTATAAACTTCAAGTTGATCTGATCAATAAAAAAATCATTATCACCAAAAGAGTGTACTATATTCATACAAGATACTTTCTTTATTTGGATTTCTCCAAAAAAGAGAAATTGTGGGACTACCACAAATGAATTTTTTCCTTATTTGTTTGGAAAATAAATTGAGCATTTGGTACATCAACTTGATACTTTAAGTGTGCAAATTGATTTAAGGATTTTATTTAGCCATCAAGGGCCCACATTATTGGCCACAAGTCACAAGCCTACCGATAGAGGAGAGCAACGAGCAGCTGAATTTTCTTTGGACGTTTAGCTCATTGTTAACTCTTAGAATAAGAGTTAAGTGTATATCATCCAAGAGCATAATTGAGTCATATTTACTTTTTTTTTATG